>CAUYRT010032674.1:0-47591 GCA_963574885.1 Lepilemur ruficaudatus | reverse complement strand
AGGGAAATATGAAACAAGCAAAATATGTGCTTTGAATTGATATTTGCATTTGATGATTGTTTCTTATTTGATTCAGCTAAATTTTATGTGTGGACTACTTATTCTAGAATAACCAGTTTTGGAACTGAAAGGGGGAAATCTCTAAATGGAAATTTATTTTTATGTTCTGAAGTTTGAGGGTTTTAAGAATTGACTCTCATGTAAAGAATGCTATTGATTATTATAAAGTTGTGGGAATTTTTTCCACTAATTTCAAATGTTTCCTTTTTGGTTGTTACTTTAAACTACATACCAAAATTAGAAATTAAAATCTAATTAGAAATTAATAAAATTAGGTATTAAAATCTATGACAGGTATTTCTTAATTTGGGTATAAGATATCTACGTTATCTCATGCTTGGAAGAAGCTGTTATTCCTATTGCCTATTTAAAAATAATGGAATTATTAATTTTATTTGACTTAGTTAATTTGGGATCTTTTAGTAAGTACTTTTTTCTTTCTGAGCTATGATATGTTACAGTTTAGTTTAAGTTGTTCCTAAATAGACATGTGAAGAAGCTAGGGAAACTTTAGAGAGGAAGACAGATGCTTAAAGCATGAAAAATATGCACCCTTAGAAGAATGGGTCAAAGAATTTGGGTTTTTAACTTCCATTAGAGGATCCAAGGTCTTCCCTTTCCTGTCCTTGGGGACCACCTTCAACATTATAAAATATTTTGTGGAGAAAGAAGATTTTTAATTGTTGAGTCTGAAGAGGACAAAGTAGTTAAATGTATTAAAATAGCTCAATTTTAATGATCATTAAGCTTTAGAATACCTAATAATTGCTAGTGATATTTGATAAAAATGCAGAATTAGAGGCCAAGTCTCTGAGAGTTATAGAATTAAATTTTGTGACAAGTGCCAATGATTCTGATGCCATGGTGGTATTCCAAACTTTGAAAAACACTTACTAGGGGAAGAGAGAAGATAGAATGAGGGAAGTAACATTGCTTATTATTTCAGGGGTTGTACCAATAACTAATTTAATTCTGCTCATGATCCAGTAGTGTAGGTGGTATTAGCTCCATTTTATACATGAGGAACTAGAGTTTGGATTTGAACTAAGGTATGTGAGAGTCCATAGCCCTTTTCAGCTACAACTTTTGTTAGATTTTTATAAAGAGGTTTTATTTTCATGAGAGAACTCTGGCATTTTCTTAAGAAGAATTGCTGGAGGAGGGTAAGGAGTCATTTTACCAGTAGAATTTCAAAAAGAAAGAGGGAACTGCCTCTCCACTGGTTTGGAATGATGCTATTTGTTTGTGCAAATGATTTCTTGTGATCTTGTCCAGTTTCTGTTATTTTTGATTTGGTGACATAAGGTCATAAAGATTTGATGACATAGTTTCCTGAGGTGTTCTCAGTCACTTCTGTCCCTCTTCTAATTTGTCTTTTTACACTCTGATGTGGAAATTTTGATAGAGATTGAAATATTACTTAAATCTTTCAGAACAGTTAGATGTAATAATTTAGTTTCTTCTGAAGAGTTTATTTTAGGCCAGGACCACATAGTTCTGAATATCAGCATGCCAGCCAAATAATAGTTTGTTTTAAATATATATATTTCCCATTATAATTATAAAAGACATCATAACTTTTAAAAACTATAAAATTTAGAAGAAGAAAAATCTGTGGATAAAATCCTATCATCTGAATGCAGTGAACATTAGCATTTTGGTATTGTTTTTGCAGGTTTCTTAACTATATATTTGTAATGATAGAAAATATGTAATTTGGATATGTTTTTTACTTAACACACATATTTTTCTATGTTAGTCTTCATAACTTAATTATAAAGGTCTTCCTAATAGCTCTGCTAATGGTGTTATCATTATCAGATAAGTTGGCTACTGTGGTTGGACAGTTAGGCTTAAAATATTAAAACAGTAGTATACATAATTTCATTGAATTAAATACGAATTTTTATTTTGGGATGACAGTATTAATTTAACTTAGTGAATCTCATATTCTTGAACTCAAATGATGGATTTGATGCTATTTGTGAAAGGGAGAATCCATAATAAGAACCATCTATGCAAATTATATTTTATAGAAGCTATTCTATTAAGAGTAATTTTTCTTGAGCAAATGCAAAACAGACCTTTGCTGTTCTAATATGGTAAATTTTGTCATTCTGAACAAGCATCATTTTATTAAATACCACTTGACTGATACTTCCTGTCTTCAATTATTAAGTTTCAGATTGATAAATCAGGGTAGGGTACTTGGCAAGAATAAATATGGTAAGCTTTTACATATTCATGTGTTACATGCCAGAAATGAGTCTGTTTCTGGACCCTGTAAAGGAAATGGCAATCACTGAGAGAGGTATAAGGAAATAAATACCCAAGGGAAACAACAGAAATAAGCCTCCCCAACCCTCCAAAAAAACTGCTCAGCATTTTCTTTGTGGGTTTAGGGTAAATTCAGCTTTTTTACATTAACTAGTCGCTAATGCCAGAAATTCCATTTTACGTGTATTTATTTTCTTGTGTTAAGCATTATTCTACCCAGAGTTTATGTCTACAATGCAATCAGTGCACTCAGAATGCCTAACACCTCAATGTGCAATGAATAAATAAGATTTCAAAGTTGCCATTTTTCACTTTGAAAGTGAAACCACAGCCACTGAGTGCTAAAGGCACCTGGGAATCCTGGGAGCATGGGGACGGGGTGGTGGTGGAAGATAAGAGGGTGGTTGAGGGCAGAAGTTTATAGAACACAGAGCATAGGAGAGAACGAAATGCACGTTACCAACTTCAATCTAACTTGTCTCTTAAAAGTGCACTTACATTTTTACTTTTTTAAAAAGTGTGAACTTAAATATATATATTTTTTCCTTTTGAACATTCTGCATTAAATGAGAGGAAATCAGCCCTCTGAGCTTTAAGGACCTCATGATGCACCTCTAGATGCCCATTCCTATAGGAAAACCAGACAGCCATCATTTCCTGTGTAATTACAAAACTGGATAGTAACACTGCCTGGGGTCAGATAATTTACGGAAGGAAAAAAAAAAAAAAGGAAGCAGTACAGAGATTACAGTAGCAATTGTTCCAAAAGGAAAAGGAGCAACAGTGAAACTAAATGTCTTAGGAGAAACCTTTCAGTGTTGTGCAATGTTTCATTCGGTGTTTAAATCCACCCCGCTCCCATCCCCCATGAAAATAAAGTGATCTTCATGTTACAGGACCACTGATTTATGCTACAGATTCCTTGTCCTTTAATTAGTCAATGAAGACACACGACAGCCATCCTGCTTTTTGATCGCCACATTTAAAAAGCTGTGGTAGAAGGTAACCATCCCCCCCATTCAATCCCCACATTTCGAGGCCATACAGAAAAAGCGAAAATAAGAGGAGGTGAGTATAATGAGGAGGTAACTCTAATGCCCAGCAGTAGATTCCCTGGGACATTTAAAAAATGCATTCTTAAGAAAAAAGTTTTGTTTAGAGATGTTGCCTCTGATTCCTCTGCGCGGTTCCAGTCCGGGTCTTGGAGCCGGCCCTCGAGGGGAATGTCCGGGACTCGGGTTGGTACCTTTTTGGCCTGGGAATTTCCAGTGTGCAGAAAAAAATCCACAAACCTAGTCCTCGCTGCCCCTTCCCCGCCTCCTCGGGCCCTCCTCGGTGCCCACGCAACCCTGTTCGAAAGAGAGGATGACCGTATGCTGTATTCTAGAAAACCCGTTCTCAGCTTCCCCCGCCCCCACCCCGCACTTCGGGGGTGCGCAGACAGCGAACGCTATAAAGGGGGCGGGTGAGAGGGGCCGGCCTCCTCTCGCCGGGAGGTCCGACGCCGCGAGTTCTTAGAGAAAAAGGCTGCCTGACTGCAGCTTATCATGTAACCTCAAAAGGAAACTGGTCATCTGTCTCATGCTGTCACGTACTTGGGTTATTATCGCTGATTACAGCTGGAAACAATTGATTTGCTTTTACGTATTTGTAAGACTTGACTCTTCAAACACCAAGGTATATTTTTATTATTTGATTTTTAATGTGAAAAAGTATGTGAAATGCTAACTTTCCCCCCTCACCTTTTCTTTTCCCGTATTCAGATTCTTTCCTTTGGAATCACTTTCTGATGTTTGAATAGTCATACCTGCTTTGGGACAAAATATTGGGGGACAGTTTTTTGGGGAAAGAAAATCTGGGATGGTTTTGTAGTCAGTAATAGTAAGAATCTTGTCTGTTTGCCTTAAAGGCCCAGGAGGGACTAAGATGCTGAGGGAGGAGGTGGATAGAATGGGTGATGAAGTAGCATAAATCTAATGTAACAATCTATCTTTAGTCTACAGTGTTGAACTGTGATACCCCAAGGCAGAAATCTCCCAGGAGGTTTTTTTTTTTTTTTTTTTTTTTGAGACAGTCTCACTCTGTTGCCCGGGCTAGAGTGCCCTGGCCTCAGCCTAGCTCACAGCAACCTCAAACTCCTGGGCTCAAGCCATCCTTCTGCCTCAGCCTCCAGAGTAGCTGGGACTACAGGCATGTGCCACCATGCCTGGCTAATTTTTTTTATATATTTTTAGTTGGCTAATTAATTTCTCTCTATTTTTAGTAGAGACGGGGTCTCGCTTTTGCTCAGGCTGGTTTCTAACGCCTGACCTTGAGCGATCCACCAGCCTCGGCCTCTCTGACTCCCAGGAGGTTTGATGTGTGAGTTCAGAGATGTACTTTCCCACCAAGGGTGGGCATGAAACTGTATCTTTATGGGAAAAAAAATAAGTAAATTGAAATATTTTATAGTATGCCCTCATTCATTCCTATATTACTTGCTATAAAATTGAAATTTATGAATGAGAGAAACTTGAAATTTGATCACTTGAGTGAACCCCCAGATTTATAATAGTCTATATTTTATGGGGTTTTGTTTGAATAAAAGCACATTTCTAGATAGGATGGATTAGAGATTCTCTTCACAGGGATTAGTGAATTTGCTGTAGTGGCTGAGGGGAGTTGTCCCAAAGATAATGACAATTATGTAAATTTCAAACACTTAGTAATATATATTACCTAATTTAAATCCGGCATCTAAAGAAATACAGAGCTGGCCAGGTGGAATTTTTCTTTTTGCCTCTCTTAGTCAAATAGTAAATTGTTTAGATGATAAAAGGAGAGAAAATTTCCAAGTCTCATTCACCACCCTCAGTAATCCCTGACAGAGGAGGGGATGAGCCACACAGATCATCTAAACATGCAGATAACCTTGAAGGCTTTTTATTTGGCTTCAGAATACAATGTATGATCCACCAGCCCTCTCAACCATCTTTCTAACATCATTCTGCTTAGGCTAAAGACACAGTTGGGCAGGGTACAGGCACTGGGGTGACAGAAGAGTCAGCCTGGGGTGAGTTAGCACATGACATCAGTGCACAACACATGTGTTATGAAACACTTGACAGCATCCTTTCTAGTGTGGAGGTGATGGCTGCGGTCAGCATAATCTAGTCCGGATACGGACTCCCTCGCTGAGGAAAAGGAGGCAAACCCTTCTCTTTGTACTTTGTCCTGAAACAGGTCCTAGTCTCAGAAAGTAAAAGAAACCCTCTCAGAAGCTACGGAGTCATGGAGAGCATTACTGAGGGAGAAGACTTTCTAATTGTTCCGAGACCAACAATGAATTACTCCTGAAAAAAACCATTTCCCTTTGACTGATAGCTGACACTGATCTGGTGGCCTCTTGATTTTTTCCCCCACAGGTTTACAGGAAGATCACGAGGGCCCTGGCTGAACTTTTGGCTTTCTTGGCCTGATGCTGAACTCCTGAGGGTGAGATGGGCAGATATTTCTAACCAAGTAGGGCTGATGTAATCAAAATGGGCAGCGGGATGGTCTCTAAGATTTCTAAGGGTCTTGTGTTTCTTAAATAACCAATTTTTTGAAGTTGCCTTAAAATTATTTATAGGCATTTTGCTGTGATTTCTTATGAACTAAGGTTTTCTGGTGGTTTAACATTTTTAAATCAATTTGTTGGCTTTCCATTATTTTCTATGGGAGGAGGACATATGAACACATCTAAGAGGGGAATTCAGCTCTCTGCTACTGACAGTTTCAGGGCTGTGTAATCTTTAACAGGCTGGAGAGTATCATGCCGCCTCACAGTATTGGTAAAGAGGCTCATTAAAGCTAGCATATGTGGTTTATGATGAAAGCACTTCCTGTTCTTTTAATTTGAGACTGACTGTAAGGTAAAACATTTTCCTTTCAAACTTGGTGGATGAAAATATTTCACTCTTCCTGGGGGAGTTAGTGGATTGGAAATTAACACTTATTGAACACTTGTTTTGGGAGTTGACCAGCAAGATCTCATTTAGCCCTCATAATAGCATTTGAGGTAGGTGTAATTAGCCTTGTTTTTCAGATGAGGAAATTAAGACTTGGAAGGATTGAACAATTGGTTTAAGGTCCCCCAGATAGTAAGTGGCAGAGCTTGGACTTGCTAGCAGTTCACTGGGGATATTAGGAGAGGTACAATGGGAAGAGGTCAACTTCTTTCCAGGGCTCTGATTTCCCTCGGGCCCTTCTCCTTCCCAGCTCATACTTGGCTACCTCCTACTCCCTGTTTAGACTTAACTGGTAAAGTTTTATTTGGTAACCCCATAACCCTTCATCTTTTAAGAAGACCACATGAAAATGTTTTAGACCTTTAAAGAGCGAAGGTGTATGGTGGAATTGATAGGGGTGCTTGGGCTAATATTTGGAGGAGAGACATCCATTGCTGATTAAACCATTTTTGGACACAACAGCTGGGATTATAAAGAAATGGATATCCTGCTACCTATTTACCTTGCTCATCTCAGAACATTTCCTTCCGTGTTGGAAAGCTAAATGTTGGCATAGCTTAAACAACCTGAATTGACTTCTGTCAGAGGTAGTCCCAGAATAGAAATTTGCATGTATTGCATCTCTGGTGATTTTTTAAAATCCTCACATCAGGCTGGGTGCAGTGGCTCACACCTGTAATCCCAGCAGTTTTGGAGGCCAAGGCAGGAGAATCATCTGAGGCCAGGAGTTTGAGACCAGCTTGAGCAAGACCCTGTCTCTATAAAAATAAACAAAATTAGCCAGGTGTGGTGGCGTTTGCTGTGCACCTGTAGTCACAGCTACTTGGAAGGCTGAGGCAGGAGGATCACTTGAGCCCAGGAATTTGAGATTGCAGTGAGATATAGTGAGGCCACTGTGCTTTAGCCCAGGCAACAACAGAAAAATCTCATACAGTCCTTTTCTAGTTTGCGTTTTTTATAGGCTCTCTATTATTACATTATTACGTGAGTGAAGTAATAAGCTATTTGGTTAAAAATAAAATGCTCTTATGAATTGTGGCTATATTTTGATATAGTCATTCGTTGGTGTACCTGGGGGATTGGTTCGAGGACTCCCATATATCAATTTCTGCACATACTCAAGTCCCCCAGTCCACCATGGAACCGGCATATATGAAAAGTTGCCTCTCTGTATATGCAGGTTTCTCATCCCGTGAATACTGTATTTTCAATCTGCCATTGGTTGAAAACAAATCCATGTCTAAGTGGACCCACACAGTTCAAGCCCTTATTGTTCGGGGTCAACGATATTTGTCCTTTAAGGCAGTGCTTCTCAATTAACATGTGTAAAAACGACCTAAGGATCTTGTTGAAGTTCGGATTCTGTTTCAGCAGTTCTGGGGGGCAGCTTGTGATTCTGCCTTTTTAATAAGCTCCCAGGTGATGCTGATGTTGCCAAACCAAGGCCCACACTTTGAGAAGCAAAATTATAACCTTAAGTTTCATTTAATAAGAAGTTACGGAGTTTTCCTGTAAAATCTGCATATGTCATTTTTACCATGTGGGAAAATGAACTCTGTAATGGTTAGATTAAACAACAATCGCAGTGTGACATTCTCTATCCATGATACCAAATATCTGAATTAAACTTATCAAAATAATGTTAATTACCTAGATAATGCCAATGTCCAGATATTTAGAGACATCAAAAATGAATTTCTCACTTTTTGTTCAGATATTTAGCAGTGTGCAGACACTTTTAATATTGGTATAGGACTTTGGACACATTCTAGCATTGAATAGTCTATGGGCATCCCCAGTCTTCTGATCATTTCAGTCAAATTTGCTGTTTGTGACAGCATGTGTTTTGTAGAGTGGCCAATACTGTAACGCATGCATTCTCAAAGAGGGGGACATTGCTCCCAAGAGGGTAAAAATTGGTTCTTTGGGGGAAAATGTTAGACATTACACATAGTTTGTGGTCATGTACAAAATCTTAGACATTACACATAGTTTGTACCATAGTTTGCGGTACATAAACATATATGGTATATATGTGATATTAAACTTTCATCAGGAGATGATTAGGAAAAAAATGTCTAAAAAGGTTCCGTGTAGGGCACATTGGTGAAAGAAAGATTGAAACACATAGCTGTAAATGTTCTGCATGTGTTTATTCAATTGAGGTCAAAAGATTTTTCTCTGGTTTGTTGTCTTTTTGTGTCTACATCATTTCCCTGGATTTAAAAAGTACTGGCTTCCAGAGGAGGGATGATATTTTCCTTCTTTTTTCTTTTTTTCATATTTCTTTATTTCAGGAAAGTTTTCTTAAATGTTTTAAATATGTATTTTTAAGTTGTAATAAAATGTACACCGCATAAAAGTTACCATCTTAACCATTTTTAAGTGTACAGTTTAGTACCATTAAGTACTTTCATGTTACGAACAACTGTCAAGTTTTAGTCTGAAATGTCTGTTTTTAGTGTGCTCATGGCTGAAGAATGACCAGACACACCAAAGTAAGGCAAGCATGAAAATGAGGTGTATTGAGGAGAGAAAGATAGGATTATAGAGCAAGAGCATGATACATACGCCACAGATGACGACTAGATCCATTGTTGCAGCAAAGGGAGAGCAAAAGGAAGGGCACAAAAAAGGGACCTGGTTATGGTCTGTGTCTTGTTTTATAGTGCCGGATTGGGACCTCCCTAGTGCCTCAGATGTCACCATAGAACCACTTTGATTGGACAGTTGGGAGTTGCATTACAATGTGCATGCGGGTTGTTCTAGGTCAATTTCCAGACTCTATGGTACCTTGTCTTCATTCTTTTGAAGCTGACACGCTAAGTTTATTGGCAGATTCACAGGGTATTCCCTTCTCCCCAGGTATGACAGTTGCTAGGGAGATTAGGGTGGGGCAGAACCAAGATGGGGGCCTTCTTCCCAGGTGGGGCAATTGTACCAAAGCAACAGCACCCACTTCTGTCCCTAGTAGACCCAGAATCCCTCGCTATCTACCTAACACAACGATTACCATCATCCATCTCCAGAACTTTTTCATTTTCCCAAACTGAAACTTTGTATCCATTAAACAATATCCCCTATTCCTCCCTCCCTGCCAGTCCCTGGCAACCACGATTCTACTTTTTGTCTCTAACAATTTGAGGAGCATAGGTTCAAGTTGCCCTGAGGTTTTTCTTTTGTTTTTTTCTTTTCTTTTTCTTTTCTTTTTTTCTTTTTTTTGAGACAGAATCTCACTCTGTTGCCTGCACTAGAGTCCCGTGGCGTCAGCCTGGCTCACAGCAACCTCAGACTTCTGGGCTCAAGCAATCCTTCTGCCTCAGCCTCCCGAGTAGCTGGGACTATAGGCGTGAGTCACCGTGCCCAGCTAATTTTTTCTATATATTTTTAGTTGGCCAATTAATTTCTTTCTATTTTTAGTAGAGACAGGGTCTCACTCTTGTTCAGGCTGGTTTCTAACTCCTGACCTTGAGCGATCCTCCTTCCTCAGCCTCCCAGAGTGCTAGGTTTACAGGCGTGAGCCACCACACTCAGCCCATGCATATTTTTTAAAACTCATTTTGTGCGTGTTTGGCAGAGTGCATGAATAAGTGTATACACCATGAATATATGACAGAAAATGCCACGAAGTTCAGAGTACATGCTTAGCTGAATGATTCAGCACCACTATTAAAACAGAACAACTTCCCCTATCTACACACTCTTGTATGTCCACACATACTACGGGGCACACACTTACAGAAAAAGCACATGGTTGGGAATAATTCCAGGAGAATCATTGAGGTAATGCATTTAGATTCCATGGGGGTCAGATCCTTTTGGAAATTTGGATCACTTGCAGTGAAATTCACATTTAAAAGAAACCTAGGGAGGCTTCCTGGAGGCTTAAAAGGGCCAGAGCTACAAAGGTGATCTGTAGATGTGGGGATTAGTCCTTGTGCATGAAGATGAGCTGAGAACACTTTGAGGATAGGAATTGTGTGAGTTCTGAGTTTTAGCCTCCTCCTTTCCTCCACCCCATTCCTTTGCCTCTGCAGTGTAGCACACAGTCCAGTACACGAATTTCAGCTGAATAAACAACCCAGAATGGAAAAAAAAGGTGAAAGAATGATTATTTTCTAATCATAATTGCAACAAAAAGCTGTTATGAAGGCTATAAGAGCTTTCTATTTTGTGTCTCTGCTATGGGTAAAGGAGGTGGGTTTAATTTGAGGTGGAAGACAAGAGTTGGAGGAAACAGAAAGTGATTACTGGGCAAGGCTGCCGAATTTACTCGCGGCATCTCTAGTATCGTGATGGATGGCCTGGAACTCTCTGAAAGATGGCAGAGGCTCATATGCCATGGACCTTCCCAGCCCTGCTCTTTGTTTCATATCTTTGAAACAGCCAGTGAAAACAATTTTGTTTGTTTACCTGTAGTGTTGAACAGTATCCAGCATTAAGATAAGAAAGCGATTCTCAAACACAAGACTAATATCAAAATCTAGGGCAGAGTGATGGATTGCAGCCAAGCTGCAACAGGCGCGAGGATGTATGTATAGTGATAATACTGTTAAAGGACACGCTCTTTCTCCCTCATACCTCACTTAGGTTTGACATTTTTCCAGATTTCACAGTTGTTCGTTTTTGGGGGCCCCTCTTAAAATGTAAATAGCCTTTAAGAAAGGTTACTGTTTATGCCTTGGTGTGAATTAATTTTGAGATCCCTTCTAGGAGTTTTACTGGAAGAGAAGGGCATGGAAGCTACCCTGATCAGGTTGGAGATAAAGGGTGAGACACAGTGACAGGAGCAGCACAGGACCCAATTGTGAAGGTTAAAAGCAAACTCAGTGCTTCTGCTGCTCTGCTTCACTTGTCTTCCTTATTTCTGTTCGTGGTGCTACCACTTGTTCAATCTCAAGGCCTTGGAGTTACGAATGACTTGCCTGTCTCTTTCTGTGGTTAGTCTGTTGCCAATCCTATAGATTAGTGGTCTCCAAATTTTTTGGCACAAGGGACTGGTTTCATGGAAGACAATTTTTCCACGGTGTAGGGGGGATGGTTTCGGGATGATTCAAGTGCATGGCATTTATTGTGCAGTTAAGCCTCTCTGCTAATGATAATTAGTATTGCTGCTGCTCCCCAGCACTAGCATCACCGCCTCAGCTCCACCTCAGATCATCAGGCATTATTTTCTCATAAGGAGTGTGCAACCTGGATCCCTCGCGTGTGCAGTTTACAGTGGGGTTTGCATTCCTACGAGAGTCTAATGCTGCTGCTGATCTGACAGGAGGTGGAACTCAGGCTGTGATGTGAGCCACGGGGAGCAGCTATAAATACAGACGAAACTTCACTCCCTAGCCTGCTGCTTACCCTTGTTGTGTCTGAAATATTTCTTCAAATAATTCCCCCTTTGCATTCTCATGAGCACCACTCCAGTTCAATCCGTCATGACCTGTCACCTTGACTATTGCTGAGTGTCTATCCTGATCACCTACACACCTGCCACTTCTGATCATGCTTTTACCCTGTTCAAACCCCTGATTGGCTCCCCATGGCTTATCACATCAATCCTCCAATGTTCGCAAGCAGTATCAAGGGCCCACAGGCTGAGGTTCCAAACTTGACTCCATGGTTCTCCTCTTCTCCTATGTTCTATTCTAGTTGGGCTGGTGGTCCACAGTGGCCAGAACACTTAACACTCAAGTATTATATTAATCAGAACGTTGACAAATAGATAATAATTATTACCACCATCATTGGGTATATACTGTGTGCCAGGAGTTGCACTGGGCATGTCATGTACACTACCTCACTTAACCTACATATTGGCTGAATGAGTTAATACCCATTTTATGGATGGGGAAACTGAGTCTTAGAGAATTTAATTAAAGCTGGATGGTTATTAAGTGAATGGAGCTGGGATTTGAACCCCAGGTTTGTTTGACTTCAAAACCCTATGTTTTTAAGCAAGGGATGAAGAATATTATAGGCAAGAATTCTAGCTTGGATAAAAGTTTAGGACAAGAAGCAGTACATTGTTTTTGAAGGTATTCATAAGGACTGCATGTTGAAGAATAGATGGAAGTAAGATTGGACAGTATTTTAGTTTGCAAGGGCTGACATAACACAGTGCCACAGACTTTAACACATGGCTTCAACAACGGAAGTCTATTTTCTCACTGTTCTGGAGGTTGGAAGTCCAAGATCAAGGGGTGGGCAGGTTTGGTTTCTCCTAAGACCTCTCTCTTTGAGGCGTGGTGGCACATGCCTGTAGCCCCTGTCACTTAGGAGGTTGAAGCAGAAGGATCGCTTGAGCCCAGGAGTTTGAGGTTGCAGTGAGCCATGATGACTCCACTGCACTCTAGCCAGGGCAACAGGGCAACAGGGCAACACCCTGTCTCCAAAAAACAAAGAAAGAAATAAATTTTGTTTTCATATAAGAGGTCGTAGCATCCCATCGTGGTATAGCAGGGGAAAACATGAACTCATGTCTTTCCCAAACAAACTTCCAGCTGCTCTTAAATGTGAAGATAGTGAGAATGAGTACAAAGGGGAGGATAGGAACCATTTTGGAGAAGGAATTAGTAGGACTTTTCTATAGTTGAATGAAGGAGTAGAAAGAGTCAAATCTTTAAGTCCTCTAGATATTTCCGGAAAAATGTAGATAGTCTTTTTCCGGGAATAAAGGGGCAAAGGGGGAATAAGGCAAGTATGGTTTTAGACTTGATGATTATACTCTTGGCAACACGGAATTTGATCTCAGAGAAAAGGTCAGAGCTAGAGATAGGAATCAACTCTACACAGGTCAGAGTTGATTCTGTGGGAGTAGGTAAGATTGTTCGGACTTCAAAAAGGGACAAGAGACAAGAATTCTCAGGTCTCAAACTGCTTTGTTGTCACATAGGTTTGGAAGATAGTAGGGAGGCTTTCTGGGAACTCTCTAGCTAAAATAGCACCTCTGGCTTTCTTCCTTGACCTTGCTTTGTTTTTCTTCATAGCACATTATCACTACCTGGCATTATATTATATAGCTGTTTGATTATTGCCTGTCTTTCCCAGTAGAATGTAAGCTCCATGAGGGCACAGACTGCCTTTCTGTTCAGGACTGTATTCCTAGTACCTGGAAGAGTGTCCGGAACATTGTAGGTGCTCAATAAATACTGACTGAATAAATCTGTGGATAAGTGAATTTTTATGATCAATAGAATTTAAGTTGATAATTTGATTGCTGGATATTGCCTTTTAATCATTTCTTAAAGTAAAATTTTGTTCTTTAGCAAATGCCTTCTGATGAGTGAACATATAGACACATGAATTTGAGAATCTCTAAATATCAAACCTAAAAACTTAGTTTTGTTTCTATTTGTGTTTTCCTTTAAATTGTACTTTCCTCAAATCAAGATCACCTAGTGTCCTAGTCCCTTGTCTGCTACAGCATTCCTTTATGAGAAGGTAGGTGTGACTTTCTTTCCAAAGCCAGGCATTTCAGTAATCTGGTTACTCTTATCAGATTATCTGTTTGCATCTGTTCTTTTTAAATTTTCATATTAGGTTATTTGTAGAGTTCTTGGTTTCTGTCAGGCCTCTTTTCTTTTTGCTCACCATACCTGTATTTAAAGATTCCTATCTCATTGTACCTATGTGGTGCCAGCACACCATATGAACATTAAGAAGTCTGTTTGTCACCTTTCTCATACTTTTCTCCAGGAGGACTGGTGGTTATAGGGTGATGTGATGGGGCTGTCATAAAATACAAACTTAGGTAGGATAGACATTTAAACCAAGTCCACCCTCTTTCTTTTTTCTAAGGGATCATAATCAAATATAAATCTGAATCTAATTTTATTTCATTAGAGGTAAGACTTACTCAATCTAATTTCTTTTTTTCAGCAGTCCGAGTGGTTTACATGACAGTAGAATTATTGGGTAAAGTAACTGAAAGTAGTGGTTCTCCAACAGATGGACAATTCCTCCTTAAAAGACTGTTAGAATCACTGGGGAAGTGTTTTCAAAGACTACACAACCCCCTTTTGAAGATCACAGTGGCCACGGAGTACCTTTCTGATGGGGTGTGCCCTGCCTGTCAGAGGGAAAACAATGGGTTGAGAATTACCGATCAAAGATTCTGAGAGTTAAAATGAACAGGACACATCAAACTAAAGGATGACTTTGTTTCTGTCCTCTACTGTTTACTACAGAACTGCCTTTTGGTCTCCTAGCCCTTGTTTGCTTGAATTTTATGGAACTTCTACACTGTATAGGATGATGTGGGTTTATGGGAAGAGGACATTCTGCAGGGCATCAGGACGAGTCTGAAAAATCAGAGTGACATTAAGAAGTGAAATTTGAAGCATGCTTCTTAGAAATAGAGAAAAATAGAAGGACATTCACAGGAGAACCTGCTTACTGAATCTCATGGCCAATTTAGTGCATCTTTAGGAATTATTCATTATAATCATTTTCTGACTTACAAATTCAACAATTATGATTTTTAAAAAATACATTTGACTCCTCCCTAACCATTTTGATTGCACAAATGTCAAAGTGTGCTGGGAGGAAAATGCTATGCAGGTACAAGGTATGACTAACAGGTTTTTGTCTCATCTGTAACCTATCTTTCCCTGCTCCACAAAGCCACACACACACACAAATGGGGGGAGATTTACCCAATGATCATAATAATTTATGGGAATGAGAAGGAAACTAATATTTATTAAGTGTCTAGGATGTGTCAAGTACTTTATATACATTGCACATTATCTTATGTGATCTTAGCAATTTGATTTGGATACTAATATCTCAATTTATAGGTAAGTAAACTGAGGCTCAGAAATTAAGGGATTTGCCCAAAGTCGCATAGCTGGTAAATGCTAGAGCTGGGTTTGCAGGCTTCAAAGCCATGACACTACAGTGCGTCTAAGCACTTTTGCTTAAAGCAAGGGTTGGCAAACTTTTTCTGTAACGGGCCAAATAGTAAATATTTTAGGTTTTGTGAGCCAAGAGACAAGATAGAGGATATTATGTAGGCACTTATATAACCATTTAAAATGTAACCATTTAAAAATGTAGAAACCATTCTTAGATGTCAGGCTGTGCAGTAGGCTGCATTAGTATCCAGAAAATGTAAGCAAAAGCAATTGTGGGGGAGGGAAGGTGACTGTTTGAATTTGCATGTAACTTAAGTTCAGACTTCCTCATTAATTAATTCCAATTCTTTCTATTCGTAGCTATGCATGTTCGATGTATTTTGTCTGCTAATGTGGGTTGTGGTTGGCAAGATTTCATAACTGCATATTTCCTCTCAGTCTTTGACCATTCCCCCAGCCATTACTTACATTAGAGATAATGTATATACAAAGTACATAGTATTCAGAATATGATGGATAGTCAATAGTGGTAGTTATTAATATTATCAGTGTACCAAAATATTATTATAATATGGGTCTATAATTTTTTCTTATTTTATTGGTAATATCTATTTTGCACATGATTTGGCTGATCTCTCCTTTTCAGCTCTTAAACATTTTTATAATTAGTCTTTTTATCTGGCACATGCTAGTGCCCTTGTTCATAGAAATTAAAAATAAATCCCTGGAGACCCATGTAAGAAACAAACAAAAATCCCCTAAAACTTCCAAAATCAAAAACCTCAAGTAATTCTGAATTAAAAGTTCTGGAATTAAAATTCTTCTTGAAAAAAAATGTGGCATATAGAGCATTCGTGCCTTTATATAAAACATTAAATTCTCATTTCTCATACAGTTTGACAGAAACATGTTATCTGTGTTAAAAAGGGAAGGGGAAGGGAGGTTTTGTTTATGAAAGTTTCGAGCAACATAAATCAACATGTAAATCAGTCGAATCAACACGTTTATCAAGCAACTATGTACTGAACATTTACAAGTACCGTATCCCATCTCTATATTAATGAGGCAGTAAGCTCAATGTAACGCACTTTCAAATTTAACCTTTTCTTTGGGGAAAAGAGAAGGTTTAAACCAAAATCTGAGGGAAAATAGAACAATGCTTGGAAGTTTCTTAGCTTTATGCCTTAGCAGATGCATGTAGGCCAAATATTCATACAAAGGAAGAGTAAATGGTTTTTCTGTCAAAACCTTACTTAATTTCTATAGATGTTAAAATTCAACTATTAAACATTCAGTCCTTTGGCATTAGTTAATTGCCTTCAGATTTTTTTTTCTCCTTAAAAAGTAACAGTTATCATGTATTTATATTGTAATGTAAACCAGTCTATCAGAGTCTTCTTGAAAGCTGAGATCATTTCCCAGAGCCTGGGAGATTTTGGTAGTGGAAAGATACATAGGGAAGGGTAATTTTGACTACGTGTTACTGTCTGGAATCTGCAGATTTGTGTAGGAAAAGGAGTGGTAAAGAGGAGAATGGAGAGGAAAAAAGAAAGGAGAAAGGGGAATTGGGAGAAGATACTTTTCTTTCTTCACCATTCTGTTTAAGACAGATCACATTTTAGCACCCTTGAAAGCAGGCAGGAATTAACAACATTCCCACATTCATTGTTTATAATGGTGGTTTCATTCATATGTGTAGAAATGAAATCTCTGAGTTGTCAACAAGGCAGAGAAAGCAGAAGCAACCATAGAACTTAAAATGCTCTGCCTTTCTGGACAAAGCTCACCTACATAATTTTTATTTCTATGTGTGTCTATTATGGATAAAGTTCATCATTATACATAGAAACCAGGAAACACCCTCATGAGCTAAGAACAATTTACAGGGTGAATTTTAGGAAAATGTACTTGTTTCAGGTGGATGTTTTGTGTGAGTTTTGATCATTACTATTAGAGAGTGTGGTATACAGGTTAGCCCTTCAGACCCAATATCTGTTACTCTATGATTTTGCATGAATCATGCACATTTTATAGTATGTGAAACTTTTCTTAAATCAAATGGAGAAACTTTTCATTTTTTTAGAAATGAAGTGTTAAAGAGGAAGAAAAATTGTTTTGTTTCCAATTTTGGTACTTGGATTTCTGCTGGGCTAGAAGGATGTGATGCTGAGAAGGTATTTCAGGGTACAGTAGTGTTGCTGTGGTTCAGCCTCTGTTTATAAGGCATCTCTTGCTTGGGATACTCAGCTGTGTGACCTAGCTTTGTACAAGGCATTTCTTCTGCTTGTGTATCAGAGGACGGGCATTGTGTACCTACTGGGAAGCAGTAGAGTTACCTTTCATAGTAGACAACTCACCTGGCGCATCATAGGTGCTTGAAATACTTGTGGGAAAGACAAAGTGGTACATGGCACCTCTTATGTCACTTTCATGTAAGAGGAAGCTCTAGAGAGATTACTCCAGGGACACTATTAATTTTGCCTTGATACAATCAGTCTATAATATGCAAAGTTGTACATACTGTACACACAGTACTTAGAAATGTCTCAAGTTGATTTTGTCAGCACTGAGGAGAGTGTTCAGAGATATGCAAATCATTCACCAATTCATCTGTATGATGGTTAGGTTACTGGGCAAGTAGAATTACCTGCTTTGAGAAGTTTCCTCAATATGGTATACTGTGCTTTACGATCAGGTACTAGTAATTTTTTGCAAACAGGACCTAGAAAATACTTTTGAAGACATCCTTTTGGTCTTTCCAGATCAAAACACATAAAATAATGGATTATGCCATTTGTAAGGAAGCAGTTTATGGATCTTACTAAGTATAGCTGTCTGTGCCATAGCCTAGGAGATCAGATGTTGTAGGTGTCCTGTTGGGAAGTGTATGAGTACCAACAGAGCAGAATACATGTATCTCAGGAATAGTAATAGTATCTGAGTATACAACAAGAATGTTTATACATCAGGTATAAGCTCCACAAAGACAGGAATGTGTGTTTATCTAATGAACTGCTGTACCCCAGTGCTTACCAAAGTCCCTGGCTTAGAATAGCCATTTATAAAGCACTACCAAATTGAAGTATAAATGGAATTTGAAAAATATGTGGTCTAATTTACTCATCTGTATTAAAAAAATCTGTTACAACACCCCAAAGTTTAAATGTTTCTTGGGATGTTAAAAAAGATTTTATATAGCTATGGAGATAATAACATTATTTTTTTTCAGGGAAAGCAGTCAACAAAATCAATATATCACATAACATGATCTGTTTTAAAAGCTCCTGAAAGTATTTTACATTCTTTCCAAAGAATCCTGGGCAAAACATAGCTAGGGTATCTTTTATATTTATAAGATATATGAAAATAGTTTTATAATAATCCAAGTGCCAAGAATGAAGGGATTCTAATTCAGGGGGCCAAAGAGTCTATTTTGCTGTTTGATGGTATTGCACATAAAATAGTTTTGGAAGTATTTCCATTTGTTTCCACCAGTCAATATGTACCAAGTACCTACATAAGTAACAGGTACTTTGCTATTTACAAGGGATACATGTCTTAGGAGCTTATAGTGGGAGAGAGGGGACAGACTCATAAATGGATAATTTCAACACATCCTAAAAACTATCCATGTGTAGATAGATACAGAGGAGGGGCCCTTAGCCCAGACCGGGGCAGGGGGTTGGAGGGTGAGAGTGAAGGTCGGGGGAAGAAGGGTCAGGAAAGGCTCCAGGAGGATTGGATATTAAGCGAATCTTAGGGATGAGGAGCATGGTTTGGCCAGGTGAGGAAGGGGAGAGCATTTTGTGTGGAGGGAACAGCAGGAACTGTGGGAAATTTTACTCAGTTTGGTGTTACTGAAGGTAATGAGGAAGATGAAGCTTGTGAGGGAGGCAGGGCTTAGACACTTGTCATTCTAAGAAGACTGGACTCAATGGTCAAGATGATAGAGAGCCATTGAATGATTCTTAAGTAGAGTAAAGGCATTCTTAACATCTGGTTGTAGATATGGCATGCTAATGGCAGTCTGGAGGATGGATGTTAGGTGGCCAATGCTGGATGGGTCGTTTGGCTCAGATTAGAGATAAAGGACTGTCTTGGACAGGGGAAATAGGGATTGAGAAGACAGCATGGTTCCAGAACCAGATGTTCAACAATTATTAGCTCAATCTGGAGCTAACAGGTTGAACAATGGAACATTACTTACATTCTATCATTAAAATTATTTAAATCTTTACTTACTAATTTATTTTAAAAACTATATTTTCTAAATCAGAATAAAAACTCACTTAGTAGAACAGTAATGTTTTATACTTTTGCAAATCCCTTACTGTCTACATTTATAGAAGACAGATTCTCATATCTGTTTTGGGATTTAATTTGTTGGAATATGTTGTTTTGAAAGGTGAAGAGTTTTAAGAAAATTTGGCCTCATACAGATACGTAGTTGGAAAAGGAAGAACTATTTTGATACTCTTTTCAGGTAATTTGGATATTCTTCTTTAATATTATACCAAAGTAAGTGGTAGTTCCTCAAGGAATGATGTGGAATCTGAAACCATATCAATGAACATTTTATATTCTGATACATTAAACTCCATTGGTTTCCCTTGCATTTTGAATGAATCTTTTATCCATGTGTGATTTTGTAATGTCTTGCCTTGTTCATCTGAAAAATACTAGTTAATCAAGTTTTGCGAATTTTCCAAATGTTCCCACATTTTATTATATAACGTCGAAAAATCACATTCGTTAATAACATATCACCACTGACCTCATCAAAAAAGTCTTCAGGTATTGGGAAGCTATCAAGCTCAAGGTATCTGACAAGTTTCTCAAAATTCTGATTTTCATTTGAAAACTTGAATTTTGTCATCGGCAACAAATACTTTTAGTTATTTTCCTTGGCATGACAGGTTTACTTTGGTTATTAAAAAAAAAAATCTGACAAATACCAGAATCTGAATAACCATAGTTTGTCAGTCAAGTAAAATTGGTATTCCGTGAAAAACAGTGGCTAGTTCAGCTTACAACTCAAGCAGTATTTGATTAGAACAAATGGCAATGCTATATTGGTCAACCTAATAGACAAAGTAGTTTTCCTTGAGACAACTGACATACTTCAGGATGCAGCACAAATTTCTATGCATATTTCCCATTTTGCCACATAGAATAATAAAAAGATGTATATTTCAAGGGTCAAGATTTAATAAAATTAATGCTGTTACTGTTTCATGTAGGACTTCAGTGAAACTGGCTTCCGCCCCCCCCTTTTTTTTTCTCCATGCATGTGTGTGGTGGAGAAGAATACAGTGATTACTAGTTTATTTTGTTGCCACTGCCTTGATTTGTTTTAAGGCACCAGTAGTTTTACCCACCATTGCTTTTGTACCATCATTGCAAATGTAAACACAATTGTTCCAGGACAGATGATGAGATTCAAAAAAGTTATTGTACACCTTAAATGCTTCAGCATTCCTTGTGTTGTCAAGCATTCAAATAAAAGATCTTCAGTGATGGCTGGGGCTGATACCTGATGAATATAACAAAATAGCAAGTCCACACAGTCTGTAGATCTGTTTGTTTCTAAAACAAAAGTACAATTCTGCAGACAAAATCAGTTGTTTGCAGTTAAATCTTTAATTCAGTGAGTTACTGTATCACTGGAAAGTGGCAGTGCTGCGATTTCTTTTACTGACTTTTCATCTAGAAGGCATTCAGCAAAATAAACTCTAGCAGGCTTTATTGGCCTCTCACCAATAAAGCTCATTGTGAGAGCCAATACAATACAATACAATAACTTATCCTATAAGGTTTGGGCTTTTTCATTTCATTTCAAGTTTCATTCATTTCAAAGCTGCTCCAAATAATCTTTGGCTTTGCAATCGTTCATTACCTCTATATTTAAAAATTCAATTCCTTTTCTTAAAACTCTGAATTACTGGTCTCAAAATGGTATTACAACATAACTGGCACCATAAAACTATTCAAAAATGTTCTCTTACATAAGACACAATAAGGTAAATTATTAACCTTATATAACCTGATGTATAAAGCCCAGGGCAAGATAGCATCATCATATTTTTATTTCTTATTCATTTCTCCCTTCCAGAAATCACAGAACTCGTTGATATGCCATTTCATCTTTTTCTGTATCTTTAGGTGTTGGCAGTGCATCTGAGCCTTGAGGAAATGAGTCTTGTAATATCCCCTTTTTTAGCAAAAGTTCAGGCTCCAGAGTCAGACAGATGAGGATTTTAATCTCCTCTCCACTTATGATGGAACAGTGTGACTTTAGACAAATTCTCCAGGCCCCATTTTTTGTATACAGTTTTTGTGCATCAGGAAGTGTCAGTGGCTTTGGGGGTTCTGGTTCAAGGTATCTAATGAGAATACAGTCAAAACGCTGGCCACTGCTGCAGTCCTCTGAAGGCCTGATGTGGGGCGTAGGTCACTCACATGGCTGGCAAATTGGTGCTGGCCGTTGGCCTCGGTTGACTTTTCCAGAGAGTGCAGTGTCCTCATGCCATGGTGGCTGTCTCCCCCAGAGTGAGTGTTCAACCATATTTGATTAGAACAATGGCAGCATCATATCAGTCAACCCAATAGACCAAATTGAGTTTATACTTCAACACTTAAATGAAGCAAAGTATATTAAAATTTTCTTTTTGTAGTGATAGTAACAACCATTTTTGACTGTGTGGGAAGGCTTTTGGATATCGAGAGTTATGGTTTTCTCAAACAGTAATATTGCTTTGGCATTGCATAGAAAGGTTTGTTTAGTTTGAAACATTACTCTTTTTTTTTTTTTTTTTTTGAGATAGAATCTCACTCTGCCCAGGCTAGAGTGCCATGGCGTCAGCCTAGCTCACAGCAACCTCAAACTCCTGGGCTCAAGTGATCCTACTGCCTCAGCCTCCCGAGTAGCTGGGACTACAGGCATGTGCCACCATGCCCGGCTAATTTTTTCTATACAGTTTTAGTTGTCCAATTAATTTCTTTCTACTTATAGTAGAGACGAGGTCTCGCTCTTGCTCAGGCTGGTTTCGAACTCCTGACCTTGAGCAATCTGCCTGCCTCGGCCTCCCAGAATGCTAGGATTACAGGCGTGAGCCACTGCGCCCGGCACCTGTTTGGTTTTTATAAAGATAATTAAAAAAAAAACCAAACAACTTGCCTATATAGGTGAGGATGCGGATTCTGCAAAATTAGCCCTTCAAACCACTGAGAATCAAGTTTCTATCTATAGTTCTTATAGTCTATCCCAAGAAGGAATGAAGAGAACTGTCATTTCTGAACCCAAGGGTGCTTTCTTAGGCGAGGGGCAAATAGGTAAGAATCAACAGATTCTGAGTGCCTACTGTATGCCAGCCTTCCAAGCATGGTACCAGCCACTGTTGTGTTATTCATTTAATCACCACACCCTGATGAGATTACTCAGGTAGGTATCCAATCCCTTTGACACAGCTGGTAAATATACGATCAATTTGAAATTTCAGTTCCGGTGTGCCTTGTTCCAATGTCCATTTTACAGAGCAGAGTTCCAGCTGGAACTGACAAAAATGGGTGACAAATGGAGCCTCAAGGTCCTCCCAAAGGCTTCACAATTAGTTCTACCTTCCTCCGGAGTGGTACTGTCCACTAACTTTCTGAGAGGATGGAAATGTTCTATATCTGCACCATTCAGTACGGGAGCCACTAGCCACATGTGGTTACTAAGCACCAATGCAAAAAAAGAAATTTTTATTTTACTTAATTTTTTTTTAGAGACAGTCTCATTCTATCACACAGACTAGAGTGCAGTGGTGAGATCACAGTTCACTGTAACCTCAAACTCCTGGCCTCAAGCCATTCTCCCACCTTGGCCTCCCAAAGTGCTGGGAGTATAGACATGAGCCACTGTGCCTGGCCTATTTTACTTAATTTCATTAGCCATATATGGCTAATGGCTACTGCACTGGACAGCACAGCTCTGGAGAACAAAAGGAACTTCAAACTAAAATATCTTCTGTCCATTCCTATTTGTACACCAAAATTGCTAGTACATTTTATAACCCTCTCCCCTCCAGATCAAGTTTTATACCAAAAACAAGATCACTACTCTCAAGTATAGCTTTTTGCTCAGGCTATACATGTTACTTTATGAATTCTCTTTTCTTAATTCATATGCAGAGAAAGTAACTTGCAACAATTAATCACATAAATTCAAGGACGTGGTCAATTTTCTACATAAATTAATATAGTTTAAGGCCATACATACCATGTTGATAAAACAGCTGAATAATGTGGTGATATGTTGCAAGTGAGGGTTCTCAAATTACCAGGTAGATGGAAAAAATAAGAAACAAAGTAAAAACACAGCAATCTAAAATACAGCTTAGTGAGGCACACTGAATTAAAAACCTATTAATGTTACTATTTAAGCAAAAGATACATTTCTATTCCTTTAAATAAAAACATTTTTAACTCATCTACTTAATGTAAAAGTGAAAAATTATCTAAGGATTGTATCACTTTCAGAAAGTCCAAATACTTATTGCCAATAAGATTCTTCATTGAGAAGAGTAAAGTATATTGAAGTGAACTGACTTCCAAAGCAACCGTCAATAAAAAAAATCAATGAAAAATATACAATAGTTCACTTCCTTTTTTTTGTTGTTTGAGACAGGGTCTCCCCTCTGTTGCCAGGGCAAGAGTGCAGTGGTGTCATCATAGCTCACTGCAACTTCAAACTCCTGGGCTCAAGGGATCCTCCTGCCTCAGCCTCCCAAGTAGCTGGTACTACAGGCGTGCACCACCATGACCAGCGAATTTTTCTATTTTTTTTGTAGAGATGGGGGTCTCACTCAGGCTAAAAATACACAACATACGAGCACACACTTGGGTTCAAATACCTAATAATGCTAGAAAAATGTCAAGGAATTTAAAACTATGTAACTCAAAGTGATCAATTCTCATAACAAAAGACCCATTAAAATGTACCTAAAATACTAAAAGAACACTCTAATTTTCTGTAAAGAACATGAAGATGATAAAGGCGCTCCCACAATTAAGTTGATGTCATTAATTAAGTTTCCCAAATGTGGAAAGGAAATTCCTAACATATGTAAACAGCAAAAGAATTTACATGTCTCATTTGCTTACGTGGCCCTGAAATGTCTGGTCAGAAGGGTTGTCAGTGAGGAATCCAAGATGCACCCTCACCTATTCCGATGGCTTTCATTTCACGTAAGGTCCGTAAGGCTGGCGCTCTTGCAAGTATGTAAAATTTTCGGAAACATTTCAGAATGGTATTAAAAGTCTGTAGATTTGGTTTTACCTTCTGTGCAACCATTTGTTTCAGCAGCTCCTAGTTAAATCAAGAGCAAGTAGTATTTTTTATGCCTGGGTAGATAATTTGCCCAACAATCTATATTTCACACAAAAAGAGAATTTAGTTTTCTTGCTATGTCTAAAGCAGGTTGGTAACTACATCCTTATTTTAAGAATTGCTTATTAATTAGGACCAGTGATTCTGCCTTTTAGAGAAGCTCCCAATTCAATCATCCACCCTACTTGATGAAGGTGTCCAACTGTCTTCAGTCCTCTACCTATGAGAGTTTTCCAAGAAAAGACTCAAGCGAAACATTAGACCAGGATATAAAACATGTTTCTATTCCTAAGTTACTACAGTCCATCCAGTGATTTCAATTTTTTGAACTTCGTAAGAACTTCACAATAAATATGTGTGACTTTTGTAACAGAAAAATTGTTATGAGAAATACATGAATAAAGCCACCCAGGTCTTCCAGAATTCTAGCTATATGCTCTGGGTCAAGTAACTTTTTCTTCTCATGCATCAGACACAGCTATTTAATCTATAGGGCTGCTGAAAGGGTGGTTAACAGGTAACTGCTATGTAGTGACTGTCATATAGATAGATACTCAATGAATGCTGTCTTCCCCCACCCCCAGTGCATTTCTGATAAAGGATATTTAAAGCCTATTAAAATATAAACTGAGAGTTTCTTCTTACCAGTGTACTATTCCATTTTTCCTCAAAATTCTCATCCATCCCCAATATTGTTGCTTCAATCAATGCATTGAATGTGTATACATCAGCTGTATAAGAGTAAAATAACAAAATTTGAGGTCGAAGATTAACCCATAAATGGCTGAGTTTTAAGGAAAAGTGGTCATTCCTATATGTCTCTTGGCTAATCACCACGTTCCACAAAACTGGAAAACAACTCTCCTCTCTGAATCTTTCCTCATGCTTCAATCACCAATGTCACACAAAAAGGTAAAATGTAGGCCAATGATTGAGGAAAGATCCAAAGACTTTACAGATTATTCAGGGAAGGAAAGAAAATGAGAGAGGGATGGAGGGGAGTTCTCAAAACAAACTCACCATGGAGTCTGTTGTTTAATAATTCAGTATACAAGTTTAATGCCTGCTCATGAGCTTGGTGCTGGAAAAGGAAAAATTAAACATCATCAAATTCATTCAAGTATTTGCACATCTACTGTTCTAGGGTTTGGAAACAGAGCAGTAAACAAAACAGACCAGGCCCTTTTCTTGAGAAGCTTAAACTCTAGTGCAGTGGTTTTCTACCAAGGGGACATTTGGTAATACCGAACATATTTTTGTCACACTAAAGGTGGGGGAGAGTATACTATTCACATCCAATGGGTAGAGAGGCCAGGGAGCTCCCAAACATCCTACGATATAGAGAACAACCCCCTACAGCAAATTATCTGACCCAAAATGTTAGTAGTTCTGAGGCTGAAAAACCCTGACTTAGTGGAAATTAAAGAAAAAATAAGTAAAACAAAGGTACCTTCACCATTCCGCGGATCATTGTGCAGTAGGAATGTGCATTTTTCTCTGGCATCAGAGCAAAGATTCTCTCAGCATTGTTTTTTGCTCTAGACACAAGAGAGTAAACCTTAGTCAAGGAAACAGGAAAAAGCAATAATAGCTACCACCATTCACTAACAGCTTATAATGTTCCAGACAATGTGCTAAGCACTTTATGCATATTATCTCAAATAATTCTTATCACCCAGAAGGGAGACATGGTTATCATTATTTTGAAAATGGGGGAAAATATCGAGTATCAAAGACCAGGGCTTTGCAGTTATATGACAGAATCAGAATTGAAAAGGAAATGTTTATGCACAAGTAACAAATACCCATGGAATTAAAACAAAAAGCAAACTGCAGGGCAGGGAGGTAGCTCATTGGGATGCCGAGGCAGGAGGATCACTTGAGTCCAGGAGTTCAAGACCAGCCTGGGCAATTGTAAGACTGTCTCTACAAAAAATTAAAACACTATCCAGGTGTGGTGACACGTGCCAGTAGTGCCAGCTACTCAGGAGGGTGAGGCACGAAGATGGCTTCAACCTAGGAGTTTGAGGTTGCACTGAGCTATGATGATACCACTGCACTATCTAGCAGCCCAAGGAACAGACTGAAACCCTGTCCAAAACAAAAACAAAAACACTAATCATTTGATAGGATACATAGTAAAGTTTCCCCACCCTTCTTAAGTCCTCAGATGCAACTCCCCAGGCAACCACCAACAATTGGTTTCTTTCAAATTCTCTGCCATATTCTAGTACTGTGGTCCCCAACCCCTGGGCCGTGGCCCAGTACCGGTCTGAGGCCTATTAGGAAATAGGGCTGCATGTCACTGCCTGAGCTCCGCTGCTGTTCTAGCATATGTACATTTACTACTACTCCATTTTCTAAAGAAAATTAAATGGTGTCATGTTATACAAACTATCCTGTACCTTGACTCTCCCCTTAACAATATGCTGTGGAAATCACACAACCAGGATTTGAACCAAGATCACACTCTGAAGTCCATGCTCTTAAATACTATGCAAAATTATTAAAATCTATCCCAAAATATTTAATCTTTCATTCTATTAAATTCATCACTTCCAAAACAATTTTAGGTATTAATGGTAGCTTTCTGTCCCTAGTCAGTCACGTAAAGTATCTTTTATTTAGACACTCAGATAATTTAAATTTCCCAATATAGTTAAAATGTTATTCATCTTTTGTCAAGATCTGCTGAATATTTCTGCTTGTTGGTCAGTAGTCTTAATTTAGTACTACATTCTAGTGTATGTTAAACAATCAAAAATAGCAAATCTTTCAGAATTTGAAAGAAAGCAGCACACTGCTGATGAAACTACCAAAGGAACCACACCATGTCAAGGTTGTGCTGAGTTAACTGGGAAAAAAGAAAATCAAGCACCAACCTCTAAATATAATAGATTCTTGTGCTGCTGGCTGGAGTTTAAGACCTTACGATTAAAGTTCTAAATGCATATGAATACAAATCGTGAAACTTTTAATGCACAATAAAAACAGATTATTTTAGAACAACACAGCATTACATCTTCTTCAGGGAGTGATGGGGCATATTCCATGTACCATAAGAAACTGTAATACAAGGTTCTAAAATTATGTGTAATATACCTCCATGTAACTCCAATCTGATGACCAGCCTTCTTCCTAGATTTCTTGTTACTTTCCTCCTCCTGGAATGAATCATCATTAAGAGAAATAAAAGTTAAGACAATGGAATGCATTCTCCCAGTCAGACTACTCAAAATCAAAAAGGTAAAGGGAACTCAGATAAATAAAGAAAATATAGATCCATCAAAAGGCAAAGAGGAAGGCCGGGCGCGGTGGCTCACGCTTGTAATCCTAGCACTCTGGGAGGCCGAGGCGGGAGGATTGCTCAAGGTCAGGAGTTCAAAATCAGCCTGAGCAAGAGCGAGATCTCGTCTCTACTAATAATAGAAACAAATTAATTGGCCAACTAAATATATATAGAAAAAATTAGCCGGGCATGGTGGCACATGCTTGTAGTCCCAGCTACTCGGGAGGCTGAGGCAGAAGGATCGCTTCAGCCCAGGAGTTTGGGGTTGCTGTGAGCTAGACTGACGCCACAGCACTCTAGCCCGGGCAACAGAGCAAGACTCTGTCTCAAAAAAAAAAAAAAAAAGAAAGAAAGAAAGAAAAAGGCAAAGAGGAGGCCGGACGTGGTGGCTCACGCCTGTAATCCTAGCACTATGGGAGGCTGAGGCGGGTGGATCGCTCAAAGTCAGGAGTTCGAAACCAGCCTGAGCAAGAGCGAGACCCCGTCTCTACTAAAAATGGAAACAAATTAATTGGCCAACTAAAAATATATTGAAAAAATTAGCCGGGCATGGTGGCACATGCCTGTAGTCCCAGCTACTCGGGAGGCTGAGGCAGGAGGATTGCTGGAGCCCAGGAGTTTGAGGTTGCTGTGAGCTAGGCTGATGCCACAGCACTCTAAACCGGGCAACAGAGTGAGACTCTGTCTCAAAAAAAAAAAAAAAAAAAAAAAAGGGCAAAGAGGAAGTCCAGTAAATACTTACACATTTATATTAAATTTCTTAAGTATTAATCAGTGAAGTCACAGATGAAAAGCAAAGTTGGCCCTTAAAGCAACAATGACGGCCTGGAGGTTAGATGAAGCCAGTGTCCTGTAAAACCTGACCCACAGATATAAACTGGAAAACCAAACACAGCTTGCTTCTTCAAAGCCTACATCTGGCCTGATCCACAAAGAAATACTGTTCATTATTAGGGTGAAAGCAAGAGAAGATAACATATAGCTAATGTTTAACACTGATCGGAACAAACCACAACTTTTTAAAAGACTTAAGTCTCATCCTTTAATTATAAACCAAGATGCTATAGAGAGAGATAGGGTTGGTTGGCATTGCAGAAGTCAGTGTTGGCTCTGTAGCCTGCTGTCTCAGGAACTGGGGCTGGAGAGGCCGAGGGCCAGCCAGGCCAGGACTTCAGAAGATGTTCTGGAAAACAAGGTGTGACTGCAACCCACTCCCTATGCACCTTAATTAAAAGACTTAAGGTTTTCTGTATATAAAAAAATCCACATTTAGTGGAGAAAAATTAGAAAAGATATAAAGAAAAACACCTGTAACAATCCCATTACCTAGAGATAAACACCTTTTAAATGTTTTTTCTTAAAAAACAGAGTATGTATTACTTTATAACCTTTTCCCCACTTACATATGCTGAATCTTTTCACACCCAAATAGATCTACACTAGTGCACTCAATAGCTACAAGACACTCTTCTATCATAATTTGATCATCTACTCTTGAACATCTAGACTGTTTTCAGAATTTTTGCCATTTACAAGTATAAATACATCTTTATGTTTCTATTCATCTGATGCAAAGGATTCCTTGGGATCTTACTTCTGGAAGTAAACTCTAGAGTTGAGAGATAGGATATGGCTCAAACTACAGGTGGCTCCTGGCACAATGCTTTTTTGTACCCCCAGCGTAGCATGCTCCTTCGTCTCTGCCTACATATGCTGAATTTTTGATGGGGCCCATTTTTGATGGAGTCTTTCCCTGGCCATTTGATTTCCCAAATCATGTTGTCACTGTAAGTGACAGAGAGGCAGCCTCAAACATTTCTGATCAAAGTATTGCCTGAATAGGAGGTGAGTGAAGACAAGATATTTTTTAAAAGGAACCAGGGTTAATTTAATTATTAAAAATCTTTCTGTTCCTTCTGCACCAACTTTTTATCAAGGCTATCCTACCACACTACATCTCAGTACAAATCTCTTACTACTGTCTTGACAATGGCACAAGAACCCATATTATTTTCAGAAAGTATTACTTCTAAAAGAAACTTAAAAATAATAATAATAATAATGCCAAAAGTAGTTACCAATTCTTCTGACTGTTCAGTTTGCTGAAACTGATAATTAGTTGAGGGCTCTTGGTCACCATAGTAACACAATAAATCTAAGAGATGATTCGTTGTATCAAGAGACACAGTGGTTCCTGTAGGTAAGTGAAAGAAAAAGAAACCTTGAAACACTCAAGAACTAAAGCCTGTTAGATTAAAATTCTTTGCTTTTTCTATCATCTGTAACTTTGCTGATTACATACTTAGTATCATCTATGACTTTTTCAATTGAGGAATATGCACTCAACATCAACTTAGAACACCTGGAGTGATGCACACAGGGACACAATCCCTATTAACTGTGCACTTTGACATAGAAGATTAAAATACAAGATGAAGTTTGACCCTGTGAACACTTAATTTATGTGATCATATCCTTAGAGAAACTATCTCATGGTTTTAATTATCACCTTCAAACTGAACGCTCTGTAAAATATCCCCACTTAGTTCCCTTGGCCCAGGTCCATTTGGACAAACAGAAGTAGAATGATTCCATTTGGCTCTAGACCTTCACTAAACTCTTGCCTAAAAATATTAGCATAATTGCCTAACTATAGTAGCCTTTTAAAAATTGTCTTTCAAAACATTATGCTCCATTTTGATACTCATTAAAAAGGGGGAAAAAAGGGCACAGGAAGGACAAAAAGTATGAGATATAATCTACTATTTTAAAAGAAAAGTAACTACATCTTTCTAAACAATGCACACTGACAAATAAAAATGCCCTTCAGGAAATTTAAAAGCCCAGAAAGAAAGCACAGCAGAGGGAAGAGGTTACAGGCTATGGAGTGCAACTCAACTGGGTCATACTGTATCAGAGTCTCAGAGTTGTGAGACCCTGCAAAAATTACCTAATAGTTTCCTTTATAGGATTACTATAAAACATACCGACTTATAAGGTATTATAGAGTTAAACTGAGTATGTGAAATACCCTAGTAGAGTGTTTGGCAATTATTAGGGGCTTTATAATGAAATTGTCTATGATCCCTTCCCTGGTGTGTTAGCTTGCTGTTACTGAGCTATGGTTCTGACACCTGTCTTTATTGAATGCACATACCTATACCACAAAGTGGGTGAAACTACAAAAAGACAAGCTTTAGCACTGAGAATTTGAACGCAGACTCATACCAGATGTCGATTATATTCAAGCAGAGGGGAGAACCTCACTAAATTATAATCTGTTACCATTATCCAGTTGTCCATCTGATGCTATACTAGGCTGCGTACCAAATTCTCAAACATAGCTTTCTGCAAATGTTTGTATTCAAGTGTATACTGAATAATTCAGTCCAGTTTCCATCTCTTCCACGTTTAGCTGATTTTTATCTTAAATCACCAAACAGCACTCTAGATTCCCAAAACCTTAAACAATGCCAGCTGCCTTTGATGTTGTTGTACATACATTCTCATGGTGGCTTATCAGCCATGCTTTCTAGATGTGTATACCTGTAGGTTCATCACCTCCAACTCAGAAAGCCACATGATTTTTCAGCTAGAAGCTCTGAGGAATTAGGTAACTTTCTGAAGGCTAACAGACAATTAGTGTCAGAGCTGGTACTAGTATCAAAGCCCCTGATCCCAGTTTAGTGCTCTTTTCTTTTTAAATATTTCTTTCTTATCTGTTCTGGCCCTGCCTTCCAAACATACTTAAAGAGTACAGAAAATCTGAATACATTATGTACACATCTAACGTGTAAGGTGAAGGTAAGGAAGAATGGGTATATAATTTCTCTGCCAGTGGTATAGCACAATAAACTAACAGTTGCAATTCTATCTCATCTATTAAAGTGAAGCTAAAGTAGAACTTGAAATATTATTAAACTATGGAAAATATAAACAGCACAGCCATCATGCAGAGTAAGTATAGTAGTACTTGTAACTTTTACTCAAAACTTTCTGGATCACATAACTGTGACCCACTTCAAGGTTATGTTCCTAGAGCAGCTTTAATCGAACTTAGTCACCTGCTTGCAAAAGCTGATCAAACATGTCCACAGAGGCTTTGACTTTTCTGAGCTTGATTCGTTCCTTTAGGGCAGCTTCACTTACTTCTTCAATCTGAGGTTCAAAGTACTCAGGCATTAAACACTAGGAAAACAAGATGGTTAAAGTTACTACAAGCAGGTAAAGGTGAAGGGATGACTGAGCAGGACAAAATCTTTATCACCAATACACTAAAATAAAATTTCATTGTTCTAATTCATGCTCCTGTATCAGATACTACTTATCATTTTAACATGACTATCTTTATAGGAAATCTAACTAAAAATACTAAGAAACAACAAAAAAAATTTCTCCAGTCTTTGAAATTTGATCATTTAGCTATCTCCTAGCTTGATAAGAATTTAAAAGCACCTAACATAAATATTTAATCCATATCTGAACATCCCTACTTCCAACTAAATTTCCCAACTTCAAGCTGAACTTAATTATTTTCTCCCCTGCTAAAACTATTCTTCCTCCTTTACACCATTTTGGCAAAAGGTGTCAAGGGCACCCAGTTTCCAAAGGGAGAAATATTTCATCCTCAATGCTGCTTTTCCTCTAAACATCTAATACTACTCAAGGTACTTTACCTCCCTCACTAATTCATTCAAATACTTTTTGAATGCCTACTACTTTACTCCAGGCACCTAAGCTAGGCACTGAGGATACAGAGATGAAAGGCATTCTCTACACTAGGGGTGCTCATAATCTAATGGAGAAAGCAGATAAAGAAATCATTATAAGACAGTGTGAACAGTGCTCCCCACTGGATACTGGGGACTCTTGGAAGGCTTCAAGCAAAGCAACCTTGGAGCTATGCACAGGAAAGTAACTGTTAGTCAAAAACATAAAGGGGAAAGCGTGGGCTAACAATGATTATTCCATCACTGCCACTGTCTTAGTTCAGGATTTTAGTATATATTTTTTTTAATGTACACAATGGAGCTGGCTTTCTAACCTGTAACTAGGAGTTGCAATATGAGAAGAAGGGTGTATTTGGGTGTGAGTTTTCAGAAGAAGGGTGATAGGAGGGTAAGCGAGTAGTTTTAGACATGGTGAGTATGAGGTTAGTATTTCCACTAATAAACTAGGAGGGTAGAGGCACATCTGTTTTGCTCACCACCGTACTGACAGCACTAAGCACAATGCCTACCACAAAGCAGGCACTATGTATATGCTCACTGTATTACTGCATGACTACAGAACAAAGAAGTAGTTGGAAATACAGCCTGGAGTTCAAAGTAGAGGGATCTACGCTAGACATACAAGAATGCCAAATGAAGCATAAAGGTCATTGAAATAAGAAGAATATAAACAATAAAAAGAAAAAATAAACATGGAAACCTAAGAAAGATACCAATGCTTAAGTGAATAGAAAGCTAATGAAGGAAACTAAAAAGGAATAGTCAGAGGTAAAGCTCCAACAACGTGGTATCACAGAAACTAAATATGGAAAATATAAAATGAAGGGCAAATACATTCAAAAGGCATTATAAAAGATTAGTGTGGCAAAGACCACTCCACACTTTGAAAGGCTGTTCATCCAAATATTGAGGGTATTCAAACGGCTACTTAAATACTAGCCATGAAAGGCTGACTTAATTTACATTTATATAGTATTAAGTAAAAAAAAATCCAACTGTCTCTCCTTACCGGTATATGCGGTTCAGCTACATCCTTCTGAAAATATTTGGGATGTGAATTAATAATAAACTTTGCTGCATTTTCCCCAGACTTCTTTGCCAATAAAAATACACGCTATATAAAGAAAAACATTTAGATACAAATTGGTATTTACATGTAATTTAGACTCAAGCGACATCAAAGATATACCCTCAGCAAGAATTATTATTCTCCCCTCACAAAAAATAATGCAACAATACACAAAATCACAATTAGAAATTAAATTACAGGCTGGGCATAGTGGCTCATGCCTATAATCCTATCACTTTGGGAGCTCAGGTCAGAGGATTACTTGAGGCCAGGAGTTCAAGACCAGCCTGGGCAAGAGCAAGATCCTGTCTCCACAAAACAAATACTAATAGAGAAATTAGCCAGGTGTGGTGGCACATGCCTGTAGTCCCAGCTACTTAGGAGGTTGAGGCAGGAGCTCTGCCCAGGAGTTTGAGGTTACAGTGAGCTATGATGACACCTCTAGCTCTAGCCTGGGAAACAGAGCAAGAACGTATCTCAAAAAGAGAGAGAGGAAAAAAAAGGCAATTAAATTACAGTATACCCTACCTTTTCTACTGAGTGACATAATTTTAGGTCGTCTTACATATACCTTTAAGTATATAAAAAATAACATATTTAAACTGAGTGGGTCACTCCATTTAAAAAAAAAAAGCTGTAAGTATTAAACATCAAAACCCCTCTCCTTCCTCATAGACAGTACATAGATCTTTTTGATAAAAGTAGCAAAGGATTCACAAAGTCTATCAATTTATCCATCAGTGTCTGTAAACTTTTCAAAGGTTTTTACAACTATATTATATAGGCACCCTTGTACACTAACCAGGAAGATAAAAAATAATACTAGAAAATTACATGAAAATACTCACAGATTCCAGAGAGGATGCTGGTATAAGGTAAGGATCATCTTGAAATGCATAAGGTAAAGCTGTGGTGTCCTGCGGAGAAGACACAGAAATCTTTTCAGCTAGATTTTTATTAAGAGGACCTTCTGAGTTTGGATAACCAAAATTCTATAAAATAAGCTTTAATTATGTATGTAACATACATGCAGAAATATGTATTTATGGTGCATCCATATATATTTATATATGTATACATGAAAAGAGACAGAAGACACATACTATTACATATACTGTACTCTTAGCTCTGCCATGACCTGCCCATAATTAGGCAAAACTTAAAAGCAAACAATGGCTCAAACTGCCCTATGGCTGCTGCTTAAGATTTGAGTCTGCTATCACTGGGGATTACTGTTTTAAACTAGTCCTGACACCAGTATCCTGGAACAGGATTTCCTTCAAAGCATGGTCACTACCCATCCATGCACAACTTCATCCTAGAATCCCTCCTCCAAATACTACTGGGCCATCTCAGGAGGGGTGAACAGTGTCAGCTTCTCCCATGTCCTGTTACCCAAAGTTCTGTACTTCTTAAAATTATTCTAAAATTGCTCCCTAACCCTGAGCATAATCAATTCCCCAGCACCACCAGGGGCCCCACTTAGAACTGCCCCAGAATTATTTCCTCTATTCCTCTCCTCTGCGCCCCCTACCGGGGCCTTCTATGGCCTTTGTCCCATAGTAAAAACTCTGTCTCCTGAATTTCTTCTGACTGTGCCCTTGATGCCTTGTCTAACTTGGACTCTCCTGGGGACAGAGGTTCCCTGCAGCTCTCAGGGGAAAGTTGCTCAGACCTGGAACCACTATTTTTTTTTTGTCCTAGCTTTCTGTTGCCACTTTCAAAATCTCATCCTTCTAGCCCACCACACTCCTCAGGTGAGGCTCATTTCATTTGGTTCTACCACTCTCTACCAAGACATGGTGGGGATGGAAGGTGGGTCTGAAATAGCAGTTCCTGGCTGACTGTCCTGGATTACTCCCAGATTACACTCAAACTGTTGCTTGTCTCTGGCTCTGCTTCCCTCCATCACCTTTACTTGGATACCTGCTGGGGCCTCTAGTTTTGGTGACATGCTGAACTCCTCTTACATTAGATTCATTCTTCTTATTTGCCTCCCAATTCCCTCTCTCAGTGACTTCCAAGTCTTCCTCCAGTCTGTGAGATACAACTGCTCTAGTGTAGCCCTGTGGCTCAGAAGCCTCAAACCAAGTTTGTCTGAACTTCCCTGACACAGCTACTCTCCCCTCTATGATTCACTGTTTCAGTGACTGGCAAAGACCACTCTGTAGTCCAACCCAACGATCCTCTTCCATTGCTTCCATTCAACTAACGTGTCATCAGCTTCAGCCAACTCAGCTCCTTAACCCCCTCTACCTACTTTATTCTCTCTTATCCCAACTGCCACCGCCTTAGTTCAGTGCCTTCCTTATTCATTCATCCAATATTTACTGAGTGCCTCACATGTGCCAGGCATTATTCCAACAGGCAAACACCCCTGCTCTTTTACACAGCTTGCAATCTAATGAGAAATAAATCTCTAGAAAATAAATAAATACACCAGGAAGAAGGCACAGCTAACATTAAAGCCGAGGCAGATGCAGGCCCACTGAGAAACTTGGCAACAACTGGGAGATCAGTGTAGGCAGAGTAACACAGTACCAAGTAATACAGAAGCAGATGTGGCCAGCAGTAATGGGGGACAGATCATGTAGAGCCTAGCAGCCCTAGTATGGTCTCCAGTTGTTATTTTAATTACAATAATAGGAAGCTATTCCTGAATTCTGAGTAAAGTAATCCAGGGTCACTACAGCTGCTGAACTAAGAATAGTGTAGAGGGGGTTGCAGTGGGAGGGGACCCAGAGACTATTACAATTAATCCAGGCTAGTGAGAGAGAATGATGAACCAAGGTGATCAGTGATGACGACTAGCGTTTGGAATTTGGATATTGTGCAGAAAAGTGAATAGGACTGAAACTGCTGTCTTTAGAAAGTCCTGCTTCCAAGCAAGGCTGGCCCTTGGCTAGCACCTGAGAACTTGTATTTCAGGAGGGTTCCTACCATTCTTAGAACTGGTAAGAATGGTTCACTGTGCCCAACGTGTTTATATACGGTTTACGCTAAAAACCTGCTTTCCTTCTGGGAGTGTGGAACTTGGTACATGCCAGCCAGAGGGTACCTACATGACCAGCCTCCCCTAAAAACTCTGGGTACTGAGTCTCTAATGAGATTTCCCAGAAGACATTTCACATGTGTTACCACAACTCACTGCTAGAGGAATTACACATGTCCTGTGTGACTCCTCTGGGAAAGGACTCTTAGAAGCCTGTGCCTGGTTTCTTCTGGATTTTACCCCATGTGCCTCTTCCTTTGCTGATTTTACTCTGTATCTTCTTGCTGTGATAACTCTTAGCTATGAGTCCTCCTAGCAAATTCCTGAATCCAGAAGAGGTCCTGGAGATCCCATCCACATATATTTTGCAGGGAGAAACCAAGTCTTTAAGAACGTGAAGCATGACAGAAGAGCCAAAGATGGCTCCCAGAATTTTGGCCTGAGTAGCTAGAAGGATGCAATTGCAATTAATGAAATGGCAAACAAACGAAAGAAAAAATGGTGAGGAGTAGGTTTGGAGGTAAAGGGGTTTAACTCTGAACATGTTAAGATCTTTACCATACTTTCAATTGGAAAGGTTTCCATTTTCCACATTGTTGTCTTTTCTAACATTTGTCTGATTATGTCATACCCCTGCTTAAAGTTCTTCAATGGACTTGGATAAAAATCAGAACTCCCTAGCATGGCATTCATGATCTTGTCTCATCTTTCTACCCCTCAAATCCTCAAGTCCCACCACAAAAAACTACTCGTTCCATGCCTTTGCATCTCTGTGCACAGTGTTGCCTCTGTTGCGAATGCTTTCCTATTACTGTATTCTTGCTTCTCACCTTCCAATCATCACCTCTTCTGGGAGTCCTTTTCCAGTCTGGGTGATATACCCCCTTTTCAGTGCCACGTCAGTCTTCCTCCCTAGGAACTATGGAAGGACTGTACCTAACTTCTACATCCAGCATGGTGCTTGGCAAGCATCATAAGGGTACAATATATGCTACTGAGTGAATAGATAAATGACTATCTCTTGGATCTTAATGGCCCAAATCCAGGTAAGTCAGACAATTCCACTACAACTTCTCTGACTTAATGGTGGCCCTGGGCAATTCTCATTGAAACACTGAGAACAATCTCAGAGGCCCATTTCAGGTGCCTATTTACGGATAAGTGAGCTGCCAAAAATCTCGATGCTTTTCAAGTGGGGAGATGTAGTACTTAAAAACTCTTTTTCAGAACTTGGTAGAGTATACTTGTACACATTTGGCCCAACACCATCTTCAGATGTAGTTCAACACCTACAATAGATAAACAGTTCTAGATATTTGTGATAACCAACTTAAGGTGGGTCAATATCCACAAAATACTGTGGCAAAAGATTTAATTATTTTAGACTTTACCTCCACAGTTAAAATTTAAAGTAGTCTTTGGCTAATGAAAAATACAATCAAGCAGAAAGTTCCATCTCTGATGCACTTACCAGAGTTTCAGTGCATCCTATGACTATACACTTTATTCTTGAGCTGTAATCCTAGCACTGTGGGAGGCCGAGGCTGGCAGATCGTTTGAGCTCAGGAGTTTGAGACAAGCCTGAGCAGAAGCGAGATGCCGTTTCTACTAAAAACAGAAAGCAATTAGCTGGACAATACATAGAAATACATAGAAATACATAGAAAAAATTAGCCGGGCATGGTGGTGCATGCCTGTAGTTCCAGCTACTTGGGAGGCTGAGGCAGGAGGATCACCTGAGCCCAGGAGTTTGAGGTTGCTGTGAGCTAGGCTTACATGGCACTAGTGCTAACGCCATGGCACTCTAGCCTGGGCAACAGAGTGAGATTCTGTCTTAAAAAAAAAAAAATGAAAAGAGAGTAGCAGCGATAATAAAATAGCTGTCATGTACTGAGCATTTCCTTTGTGCCAAATACAGCCCTAAACCTCTAATGTATACTTAACGCTTAATTCTCACCACAACCTTGACATTTGGTGCTACAATTAACCCCCATTTTAGAGATGAGGAAACAGAAGCATCAAAAGATACTCAAGATCACAAAGCTAGCTATTCAGCTATTAAAACACTGGCTCCAGGACTCACATTCTTAATCATTGCATTACTCTAGCATGACATTAGTTTTAAAAGTTGGCATATAAATCACCTGTTACAGTTATCACACCCAAACCATGCCCCAGGAATATGCATTTCAACAAGTTCTTTCAGTGATTCCAGATCACATCACTGGTATGGTAAAAATAAAACCACTGTATTTGGAGATGAAAGACTTGGAACTAAGTTAACACCCTAACCAGCCCTGAGCTAGTCACTTTGAAAACCTTACCTTCCTCATTTGTCAAAATGAAGGGATTGGATTAGATAATTTTAAAGGGAATTTCTAGATCCATAACAGTTTGATTCTGAATATCGAAGAGGTATGAACATTAAATGTGTTATCAACCAAATTAAAAACTTAAAAAATCCTACTTACCCTGTTTACTGTGGATGCAAGTGCCTGAAGAACAGCCACTTTATCCCTAAGAATAAGAATCACAAGTTAACCTTCATTGGAGCTCTTCATAGTCACAAAGTAAACAAATGCTTTTACTCAGTGCATTAGCCAATAACAAACTTCAGGTCTCATCTAGAGCCGGTTCTTATCTCTGAAAGTCATTAGAGTAAGTTAAAAAAATGAAAAAACTGTCTAGTTCTTTTGCCTGTAGGTGGTACATGTTCCTTTCTTTGCTTTGTCTGCCTTTCTAGCCTAGTCTCTAACACCATCACCTAGGGCTAGTGATTGCCATCCTCATCTCACACAACTATCTTGCTCACTTCCCCTATCTACTTTTCTAGGGATTCTTACTATGGCTTTCTGGACTACTCTTGCCTTAACTCTCTAAATTGGTGGTTCTTAATCCAGTTATATGAGAATAAATCACAGGCTACACTCTGGACCTGGTGCATCAGAGCTTCTAAGATCCACAGAGGACTGTCACATGCATCCTTACTGAACTTCCAGATGATTCTGATGAAGTCTTCTGGTTTAAACCTCTCAACCATATATAAATTTGTGATAAGAATTGCAGGCCAGTTGTCCACTGCATCTTTGGATAGAGACCTTCACTGAACTACTGGAAAATGTTTCACTGGAATGAATGGCAAACAAGATAATTCAGTTTCAAATGTGTTTTTACTCTTATATTAGATTTAATGTGTTTCATTCCCAATAGGGAATTACAGTAAATTTAATAAACCAAGAGTGTTTTTCCCAACTATGTGTAACATAAGAATACAAGTCATCTAAGACAAAAGAACATACAAGAAATACATATTATATCAAAACTGATTAATTCCCTGAGGTATATAATATCCATTGGATTTTTCTAACCATTTTTAAGTCACATTGAATTTTAAGTCACATTGAATTTCAGCAAGTGTGATAAACATTCTCTCATCTCAGTATTCCCTAACTAGATCTTATATTAGCATATTTAAGCCTCAGCAAGTTAACAAATCTTACTAAGATACTTGACAAACACCAGTGAAAAATTTATGACATTCAGATTATTCACTAGCTTCTTTTTTAAAAAAGGGTTATTTAAAAAAGTAATCACAATGAATATATTATACATTATCTCTAAAAAAATAAATCAGAACATTACAGATTAAGCTAAAAGTGTCTGGTGTCATCTTGTGACCCTACCCACCATGAGTTTGGCATTTATATTTCCAGAACTTAAGGTACTTCTACACACATCTCTCTCTAAAAAATGTGTGTAAAACATACAAGGGCTGTCTGGCAAGTATCCAGCCATTGTTTTTTTTTTTTTTCTTTTTTTTTAATTTTTGATCCAGAGCCAGCAGACAGCCATTGTTAATACTATTTTTCATATTACATGGCTGGATACTTTCTGGACAGCCCTCATATACTGTCATTCTACCTGATATGTTCATATAAGTTTGACTATACTATCCGTGTTATTACATATAGAGCTAATTAATTCCTTTAAATATTAACTTATCGTGTGATAACCATTTTTTATCATCCATTCACTTTTGAATGGACATTTAGGCTATTTCGGCTTGTTACTATTCCCAAGTTATAAAGAACATTCTCATCCATGTCTCTTCGGTATATATGCAAGTGTTCCTTCAAAGTGGCTAGCCAGCAAGATACGCACATTTTAAATTCTGATTCTGCCAAATTTCCCTACAAAGAGTTGTTCCAATTTACCGCCCTATCAACGTATGTATTTGAGCACCTATCTCTCCACATCATAGGCTTTAACTTGCATTCAACTTATGCATCAATCATAACTGGGCTCCACGCCCTCTCCAAAATAATCACACAATTCAAATTAAGAAAGCATTTTTCTTTAAAGCCTTTTTAAATGAACCCAAGTGTTCAGGTCATACCTGAGAAGTCTAAAACCTGGCTTTTTGAGGGAACTTTAAATGCATTCAATAATATATTACAAGCACTTTTTTATTTTTTTTAATTTAATTTTTTTTTTTTTTTGAGACAGAGTGTCACTCTGCTGCCCAGGCCAGAGTGAGTGCTGTGGCGTCAGCCTAGCGCACAGCAACCTCAAACTCCTGGGCTCAAGCAATCCTTCTGCCTCAGCCTCCCAAGTAGCTGGGACTACAGGCATGCGCCACCATGCCTGGCTAATTTTTTTTTCCTATATATTTTTAGTTGGCCAATTAATTTCTTTCTATTTATAGTAGAGACGAGGTCTCACTCTTGCTCAGGCTGGTTTCGAACTCCTGACCTTGAGCGATCCTCCCGCCTCGGCCTCCCAGAGTGCTAGGATTACAGGCGTGAGCCACCGCGCCTGGCCAACAAGCACTTTTTTAAAGTTTTTGTTCTTAACATATTCAACAAATGCTGAATAAATGAGTAAGGCAATTTGTTCAAGGATCTATCCCCAGTGAATAAAAAAGCTAAATTCTGCAATCCACATTATTTATATTACCCTAGCTCATTATGGATCATAAAGAAGATAATTTTATCTGGTCTCCCAACCATGTGAGAGAGAACTTCCTTTAAGAAATTATTCTAATGATGATATTCATGTTTAACTAATATTATGCTAACCCACACTTAGTTCAGAAAGTCTTTTAACTGTTCTTTTAAGTAAATCTCATTCCTTATTCACTGACCACTCTCCACCTTCTTCCTTTTTTTCCTTTTAACTCCCTAGCTTCTTCCTCCCCAGCTGCTTCTTCTTCGAATGTCACTGACTCCTTATGTTTCCCTCATAATTAGCACTCAACCATTTACTGAATGAACATTGATAGAATACTTACCAAGTTTTCTTTTTTGGAATGACTACTTCTTCAATCCCTTAATGTGAAAAATAAAACAACATGAATCAGTGTCCTAATACTGCAACTATTATAGAATACAATGTATTGATAGAAAAATGAAATTATTTCAATAGATTTTTTTACATACCTGTTACATCACTTCCTTCAATCTTTGGGAGGGTTGTACTTCCAGAATAAAATCTGCAAAATAAAAGCCCTAGAGCTAATACTCATCAATGAGGTTCCCAGCTCACCTCCACTTATGTGCATTTTGAGTTCAAATTTTCCAATTGTCACGGATTAAACTGACTGGATAACTTATGTCACTGCATGCTAAGAAGATGTGGCCTACACAGCACATTCAATGGATATGAAATACGGACAAGAGATGATCAAAATTTTTTGAAGCAATCTTTACATAGAATCAGAAGAAAAGGAAAATTTCTAATGGCAGTTCAACAATTTGAACAGCTGGTTTGAAATGCAAGGGACTTTCAACAGTGGAAAGCTAGAACACTTTGAGGTTAAGAACAATCTAGTGAGCTCCTGCTTTCATATAGATAACACGCTGGTAGTAAAGGCTTACCTCACTGAAAGTAATTATGAAAAAGCTAATGACCCATGTTTCCTTCCGCTTCCTTCAACCATCAGGAATGTACCAAATACGTAAGGCGTAATTTAGATTTGGAACCGCTGATATTTTCCGTTTTCAGAGGCTCAAGTATGAAATTATTTTTCACCCAAAATACAGAATCGCTGGTCTACTACTGAGTTTTAGAAGTCCAATGCACTATCCATTGTGTCACAGAGCCAGGTCACGACTGAGTTTTGTTTTTGTTTTTTGAGACAGAGTCTCACACTGTTGCCCCAGCTAGAGTGCCGTGGCGTTAGCCTAGCTCACAATTCAAACTCCTGGGCTCAAGCAATCTTACTGCCTCAGCCTCCCAAGTAGCTGGGACATCAGGCATGCTCCACCATGCCCAGCTAATTTTTTCAATATATTTTCAGTTGGCCAGCCAATTTCTTTCTATTTTTAGTAGAGACGGGGTCTTGCTCTTGCTCAGGCTGGTTTCGAACTCCTGACCTTGAGCAATCCTCCCACCTCAGCCTCCCAGAGTGCTAGGATTACAGGCGTGAGCCACCACATCCGGCCTTTTTTTTTTGAGACAGGGTCTCGCTCTGTTGCTAGGACTAGAATGCCCTAGTGTCATCATAGCTCACTGCAACCTCAAACTCTTGGGCTGCAGTGATCCTTCTACCCCAGCCTCCAGAGTAGCTGGGACTACAGACACACACCACCACGTGTGGCTAATTTTTCTATTTTTTGTAGAGACAGGGATTTGCTCTTGCTCAGGCTGGTTTTGAACACCTGGTCTCAAGCAATCCTCCCACCGTGGCCTCCCAAAATGCTAGGATTACAGGCTGAGCCACTGTGCAGCCTCAACTGAGTTTTAAAATGTTCTAATAACACTAAAAATACAGTTTACACAACACACAAATAATGTGCACAATTAATACTATTTTGCATATTTCCCCATCCTAAATGGCATCAGTACTATTCAAAAAAATTATTAAGGTATGATTACATAGAAAAATACTTTTTCCACTATTATCTGGTCAGGCATTCTTTTAAAATAAGAATACCTCTCTCTGCTAAAGATATTTCAGAAAAAAAAATCAATTGTTTTTTTTTTTTTTTTTGAAGAGAGGGTCTTACTATTTGCTCAGGCTGGTCTTGACTCCTGGGCTCAAGAGATCCTCCCACCTCAACCCCATCAGCAGATGGGATCACAGGCATGCACCACCTTCCAGACTCACAGAAATCAACTCTTTCAAATCATGCTATTTGTTTCCCAAGACATTAGAACAGAGATCCTCACTGTCTTAAGGATGAATGCTCAGAGAGATGTTGCGGTCAGGCAAAGAAAATGAGTAGAAAAATGTCAACAATGGACACTAGCAGGAAAAGGAGGACTGGGACTGAATGGCAGCATAAAGGTTTCTCCAATACTAGGTGGAGTGTACATTAAAAAAATATTGTAAGTTACATATCTCACTTATTCCTCATAAATTTTTCCCATGGTTATTACCAGCTCCAGTCTACAAATGAGAAAATGTCTACTATCATCCAACTGAAGGACTGGCTAACACTAAATCTAAGATTAGGTTTGTCTCAAGTTTTCACTACATGTTATTGCCTCTCGTATTTCCACAATACCACGGTTTCCACTGAAAGAAAAATTACATAAATGGGTGGTGATACAAGTTCGAAGCTGTAACAATCACAGATTCAAAGGGTGTGGTCAGATCTTTTAGACTTTTCTGCTTTTATGAAAACCTGCTAACTTCCTTGGCCAAATGTCTCCTCAACACCCTGCACACAATGGCGATCATAGGCTGCCTTTTATTTGGGAAAATCTTAGGAGTTCTCCCCGTTCTTTCCTTCTGGCTGGGTTAAAATGAATTAGGATAGATACATATGTGGTGTGTGTATATATTATTTTTTTAATTCGGGGTAGAGTTGCTAACAGCCACACTCACTGAAATGTGAGTTTCACGAGAGCTAAGTCCTAGTTTTGCGGATAGTTCTAACTCCAGAGTATTGCGAACAATAAATAATTTCCCTAATGAATAAATGCGTTTCAAAGCCTATTTCAAAACACCAGCTCCGCGGGCCTGGGCTTCGGCGCGCACGGCCGCGAGAGCGCGCATGCGCAAATCACTCCATGTACGTAGTTTAACAGTTCTCGGGGAAACACGGGACTAAGTTGACTCCGCAGGTCTTCTTCATGGATCCCTCAAGCTTCTCTTACCTGAAATTGGATATCCGTTCACACAGTCCTGCCCGCTGACGCTTCAGCGGCAGGCCAAGCCTGCAGCGCACCTTCCACAAGCAAGCAGAAACAGCCCCCGCCATCTTTGACCTTTTCGCAGAGCATGTTGGGAAAGCAAGCCTCCGACCTTCAGGAAAGCGGGGGAAGGGGAGGGAAGTGGGCGGGAACAGCTCAGCTATTGGCGGAGACGCAACAAGACCAGAGCAATCGTGAAATTGGAGGTTGCAAACTCATGGTTGGAAAGACTTTACCACGGAAGGTAAAGGCTCAATACGCTTCACTGGCCTCGAAGAAATTTTACTACAGGATTATTTTAATGTCTCATATGTCTTTGATTGTTTTCAAAATAAGAGGGCGAGTTGAGAATCGTACAACTATTTTCCTTTCCCCCTACAGCAAAAATGATCTCGTCCACGTAAATCTCATTGCAGCTAGCGATTCCCGCGGGCATGCGCAGTTTGAATCACATGGTGGCTCCGGGCTTGAGGCTGAGTTGAGAATTTACGGGTGGTAACTAGAACACTCTCTGGGTGTTGGAACTCCAGACTGACCTGCAGGATGTTGGGCTCCAGGAACATGCCCTGGCGGCGACTGCAGGGCATTTCCTTCGGGATGTATTCGGCTGAAGAGCTCAGGTGAGCAGTTGGTGGGAAGCATGCACAACCTGGATCTTGAGGTCGGCGTCATAAACTACTGTTCCCAGAGGCTGCTGGGCCCAGCCTATCTTCTGAGTCTATGATTGTCTGGCGCGTGTCCTGCTGGGATCCGTAGTCCGGGGAATGTTCCTGGGCAGACGTGCACTGCCTAGAACCCGGTGGGGCTGGGAAGAGGGAGGTGTCTCAGTTTGCGGCCTTAGCATCCGCCAGTCTCCTCGTTATTTAACAAGCGTTTGTGGAATTACCATGTTGCCCTTGAGGCGGCTAATCTGTAAAATGATTATCCTTTAAGTGTCAGTTCAGGCGATAACTTTTTCCTGGGATTCCGCTATCGTCTCCGTCTGGTTACTAAATAAAGGGAACTCTGCTTAGTCCTCATTTTGATCACGGTAGCATTTGAGTCTCCACCACTCCCTTTTGCAACTTTCTTCTAGGACCTTACTGTCTTCAGAGTCTCCTATTTCTGTGGCAAGTACTTACCCATCTCTTACTTGATCCAATCTATCCACTAACAAATATTTATTGAGCATCCAGTTTTTGCCAGGCACTATGCGAGGGGTTAAAGACACACTGGTGAACAAAATGCATTCCTCTTTTTACTCGTTAAATAATGTTGTTCCTCGAGGTTCTATTCTGGTAATGTTGCTTTTCTCATCCTAAATATTGTGCCTAGACAGTCTCACCACTTTCATGATTGATAGTTTCAAATTTAAATTTCCAGCCCAATTTGCTTTCCTGAGTTTCAGACCCATTTATTCAGCTGTCTGGACCTCTGTACTTGAATTTCACATAGAGGTCTTAAACTCATATATCAAACTCTCAACATGCACCCCCTGCCCAAAAGGTAGGAGAGACTTGCCCCTCCAAAATGGGATACTTAGTCTATTGCAAAATGGTCACTAGAAACTGGGAAGTAATTCTAGACCTCTCTCTCCTGACATCTAATTTATTTGTTGACCTCTTACTGTGTGTCATCTGCATATCTCTTTGTTCTGTACCCTGCTGTTTATCCCCATTGCTGCTGCGATAGACTGCAATAGATCCAGCACTTATCTCATGTTTGAATTGTCTTTTCCATCCACCTCCCCTCCAACACGTGTCCAGTCCATCCTCCACACCTTTGTCAAAATTACTCTTCCCAAGTACAAGTACAGTCATGGTACTGTCACCCTTAAAACTCTCTAGAGGTCCTCCATTTCCCTCAGGTAAAGGATACTTTCTTACAAAGTCTCCCATGATGAGGCCAATGCTGATTTTAGTTATAACATTATCCCTTCTCTAGCCCTATTAAACTACTTGCACATTCCAGAAACTGCCATCATGTTTCAGCATTTAGGGCTTTCTGCAAGCTATTTCCGAATGTCCTTTCTGCCAGAGGGACCTACTTCCCTGTTCCCCACTCAGTGTACACGAAGGCTCAGTGCAATGTCCCTCTTTTTCTGAGGTCATTTTGCATGTAGTACACTTGTGTCTCATGGTGCCTTAATTACTTTTTATCCTTGTGTATATTTGTCTCCCTCCACTAGCCTTGAGCTTCTTGTATGTCTCATTCCTTTCCTTTATCTTCAAATCTGAATAAATGGATGAATAAAATCCTGAGCTAAAGCTCTGGCATCAATGGTAACAGTGTGCTAGCCCCAAAATCCAGATTATCTCATCATCAGCCATAAGCCAAAATCAAAAATGTTTTAGGTTGCCTGAATTTTTTTTTTTTTTTTGAGACACAGTCTCACTCTGTTGCCCAGGCTAGAGTGCCATGGCATCAGCCTACCTCACAGCAACCACAAACTCCTGGGCTCAAGCAATCCTTCTGCCTCAGCCTCCCGAGTAGCTGGGACTACAGGCATGTGCCACCATGCCCGGCTATTTTTTCTATATATATTTTTAGTTGTTCAATTGATTTCTTTCTATTTTTAGTAGGGACGGGGTCTCGCTCTTGCTCATGCTGGTTTCAAACTCCTGACCTTGAGCGATCCACCCACCTTGGCCTTCCAGAGTGCTAGGATTACAAGCGTGAGCCACCATGACTGGCCTTACTTAATTTTTGTGTGTGTGTGTGTGTGTCCCTTCCTCCAATAGGGTGTGGGGTCTGTAAGCATAGGGATTCTTTTCTGGTTCCTTGGCACCTAAAACTATATCTGGCACATAGTAAGCACTCAGTAGATGTGTTGAGCATATGAATAGAT
>CAUYRT010032673.1:0-53095 GCA_963574885.1 Lepilemur ruficaudatus | reverse complement strand
TTCAAAATATTTTTCTAACATGATCTTCTCTTAGAGGACCCTTTAACTAAAGTATTAAAGGCAAAAAATAACATCCATACTGGACCTCATCTTTTACAAAATACATTCATTAACCATGATTTATTAATTTTTAAAAACATTTTCTTTTCAGAGAATTATTTATTTAAATCTATATATAGTAGGTTTATGTGCAGTTGTAAGAAATAATATAAAGGCTACTCTATACTCTTGATGCAGTGTTCCCCAATGGCAACATCTTGCATAACTGTAGTACTATATTGCAACCAGGGAATTCACATTGATAAAATTCATTGACTTCACTCAGATTTTGCCAGTTTTACATATAATCATTTGTGTGCATGTATATATTTAGTTCTATTTAATTCTTCACGTGTACATTTTTGTCCACCATCATCACAGTCAAGATACAGAGTAATTCCATCACGAGGATTTCTCAAGGCTGCACTTTTACAGACATATCACCTTCTTCCCGCCAACCCTGACCCCTGCCAAGCACTAATCTAGTCTCCATTTCTATAATATTGACATTTCAAGAATACTTTATAAATGGAATCATACAGCATGTTACTTTTTGGGGTTGGCTCTTTTCACTCAGCATAACTCCCGTGAGATCTGTCAAAGGTGTCATACATCAATAGTTTGTTCTTTTGCTGAATAGTATTCAGTGGTATCAGGCAAAGTAATTCTTCCCACTTTATTATCCTTTTTCAATATTGCTTTTAGCTATTCTACTTTCTTTTATTTTCCATAAAACTTTTAGAACAATTTTGTCTGTCTATGTCTAAATAAAACTTGCTAGGATTCTGATAAGAAATGCATTAAACTTATAGACCAATTTTGGGAGAAATGACACCTTTACTATGTTGCATGTTCTAACACATGAATAGAGTATGTCTCTCCATTTATTTAGATCTTTTTAAATTTCTTTCATTTGTATTTTTGTAATTTTCAGTACATTGATCCTGTACATACTTTATTAGATTTATATCTAATTGTAATTATATCTATTTCATATTCATTGGAACAATGGTAAATGTTTCACACATGTTCATTATTAGTATATAGAAATGGATTAAGATTTTATGTTGGTCTTGCATCCTACAACTTTGCTTAATTCACTTAGTTGAAGAAGGTTGTTTTGTTAGTATTTTGTTTTTCTAGATTTCTTAGGATTATTTGCATAGAAAATTATGTCATCTACATATAAAGATGGTTGTGTTTCTTCCTTTCTAATCTGTATGCCTTTTAAAGTTTTTGCTTGGTTTTATTACTTTTTAAAATGCAATATTATGGATAGGTAAGTAAAGATAACAAAATTTCTAACAATAATATTTGCACAATTTGACTTTCTTGTTAAAAAAGATAATTCAAATAAAATGAATTATAGAAATGAAATAATAGTGTGAGCATTCTCTAAACTGTTTTATAATCAGCTAAAGTCAATACCAAAAGTAACATTAGTAACACTGGTAATGCAGTTCCATTAGAAAGTCTTGCTCAACTGTATCAAGTATGTAAAAAAAAATTTTTTTCTCTCATTAACAATTTCTTAGAAACAAATCAGAATAAATAGCATAGGGTATCCTATGTATTATTTTTTAGAATAAATATCTAAAATTGAGTCAATTATGGTTTATAATCTTAATAAAGAGGTTTCTATTTTAATCACCTCATAGGAATGAATAATTTTATTACTACAAATTATTTGTAATCAAGAGTATGGATCTATTACAAAATTAAAGCTCTATAAATTCTCACTCTGTAAATGACTGAGAAAAATAAACTAACATAAAAAGTTTCATTCTATCTTGTAACAATACCATCAAACATAAAATTTCATATAAGCCTAGCTTTGCCTTCATTTCACATAAGGGAACTCTTATGTTGTCAAATATTCGGGATCAGGGCTTCGTTATTTATAATATATTTCTTATTAATAAGGCTAGGAGAACATGTCCCAAAGTGTGGTACATAAAATATTGACCAAGAGAGATGTTCTAGGAGAAAGATTTTCATTGATTAACTCACTGCTATAGTATAGCTATATATAGAGAGAGAATATATATACTATATATATAGTTGGTAATATATATAAGAGATTGTATAATATACAATATATATAAGAGATTGTTGAGATTAGTACCTATTACCTTATTAAATTATCTATGAAGTCCTGCAGTATTGAAACTTGTTTACCTTTATTTAATTCATATTTTTCCAACTTATTTGAGTATTAAACACTACTCTGGAATAATAAACACATTAGATTTCTTAGAATTTATGCTGGGAAACCCTAACATAGGGAATGCTGCCTTACTCATTCAATAAGTGCCTAGTTTTCAGGGATTTGGGAGGAATTACTGAAGTATGTTCGGGATCCCCTTCCTCTCCTCTCAGTCATTACTTCTGTGTATATAATGCCACCATCTGGCACCACATCATGGTCTCTCAGGATCTCACCGGGTGACTACTGAACTAATCTGAAAACCAGTTGTGCTAGTGCATTGCTGAACATATCTTACTGTGTAAATGTTTCACAGCTAACATAGCAAGCCAACAACTATTTAAATACATAGAATGGTGTTCAACAAATGTTTATTTTCTCCCTCCCTCACCTCTTCTGTCCCCAGCACTTAGACCAACAAAATTATGATAGTAAGCACCTCAGGAATTATGACAAACTTGAAAACATATTTTGGAGCCACCCAACTCTCAACTTCCCATATGTCATACCACTTGAATGGCTGGTCACTCTATAAAAATGAAGGATGTCTAGTCAAACAAATGATATAAAATTATAGCTGCTTTAGTCAATTTCAAAGTAATATTCGGGTTTTGTCAATTTAAGAATATCTTTTAATTTTTACTTGTTCATACATATCAAGATATAGTAGGAATGTGGAATCTTATTAACTTCCCAGCTATAACAGGCTTTTACAGTGGATTAATGTCATAATTTCATATTATTAAGAACTGTTTACTATTTTTCTATAAACCTGTTTACCCAACACATTATCTTAAAGTAAACTGCCAAAATGAAGAGATTATTTTTGAATTATTTTATCAGTTTCCCCAATCATTCTAATCCTTATTCCGCTATTTAATGAGTCTTCTAAAAATCAAATTCCTCAAAACACAACATTTGCTGCACTTTGCTTTTCTCCTAATATTAATGAAAACTCAGTAAAGCATCTCTATTCCAAACAATATCACGCCAATCTTCATGTGAGACTGTCTGTGCTATTATCTTAGCAATAATCAGTTGAGTCCTCTTTCAAAAAAAAAATGTCAAAAATGTTGATTCAGTTTAAGGCAACCCCAGGCTTATATCTCATTTTTGGAATGTCTTTTTATTTACATAGTCATTCCTAGATTCCCTAACTCTAGATGACATTTTTTTCTGGCTTTTTATGACTAACCAAATCAACATTTGATATTTAAAGTATAACAAATATTAAAAGCAAAATGAATTTTCCTTTTACACGTGTTTGACCTTTGGATTTCTTTTCCAAAGTTTATAAAATTTCATTTTCTGATTACATTCCTCTCATAAAAGATTAATAGTTTGAAGCATTGATGAGACATCTTAATGAGATAAAGTATGAAATATTACTAACATTATCATGAGTCAAAAATGCACTTCACTTAATCTTATGTTCTTCAAATACATAAAGAAAACTCCTTCAATCTTCTGGTATGTCTCATATTTTATTTTCAAATCACATAAGATGCTTTCCCTATTAGCCAAGGAAGTGTATGTGTTTACATCTCAGAAAATATCTAGTCCTCTTAGTATATGCAGACCTAAAGCAGATCATTCCATTAAATATTCAAGAGCAAGCCTGGTAGGATTTTCAAGAATACAGGTGTTAAGATCACCTAATTAGAATAGGGATGGTTTAAGAATTTGCTCAGGGAATTAACGGTTATGAAATAAAAGATGGTTAGAGCTATAAGAAAACTTGTAGATAATTCTCTCATTCTGTCATTCCAAGAAAAAGGCTATGATTTCTGCCTGGTTATTGTAGATTCTTTATAACAAATGAAATTAACTAACCAAATCTGGTTAATAGAAGAATTATCTAGACATATTAGCCTAGGATTCATCTATCTCACTTGGAACCATACATTCAGACACTCATAATATGCCCTGGAACTCTAGGGATCTTCAGGTTGAACACATGTGAACAATGGATTGGGCAGTTGAGACTATAAGTTGGAGAAGCTCTGGGTGTAATAATTCCTTAAATCATATGAAGAGATATTTTTACCACCATATGTAAATACCTCAAATTTAATGTCTAACTCTTTTGTTTGCAAGGAACAAAAACATATCAATTTACCTTAAATAATTTAGAAGTTTTAAGAATAAACATTGTGCTGTGTACACACTGGATTCTCTGCCCAGCTCGTCTTCTCCAAAAGCTACTGATTTAATATTGGAGTCAGTCTCATAACCTTTGTTATGTTGTACAACTCTATTTCCGTAGGCATCATAAATAGGATACCTGAAAAAAGCTGGGCTAATGAAATATATTTCCCTATGAATTAGTAATTTTAAACTAAATCATAGAGAGATTGAGTTCATGGGATCTGAGTTTCATTAATGGCAGCACATTAAGGGAATGTTCATAAATTTTTTTCTTTTTCCATGTCTGGCGGCCAGACTCTTCAATGGATTAGAATCTGTGACAGGCCTGACTATGCCACAATAAATTTATATTTTTAAAACATTACATTTGTAACCAGAAGAATTTAATTTACACACATGGGCATGCAAATCAATAGAACACTAAACAATCAAAGCTGAACAACATGAATTGAGAAAAGCCAGAAGCTTGAATAAATCTGGAATCTGTGGAAATGCTGATGCTAAAATTTTCACATGGTGCTCTATCATTGATGAGGCTTAGCTAAATTTTGTAGTCCTTCTTTGCTTTAATCTTCAACAGTATTTCTCAACCTCTATTATTTATTTTTCTCTGCTTAATAGCATTTGCTAAAACAGACTTTCAGCTTTCTAGGAATTTTGACTTGTTATACCCTACATAATCTTGATTTTCTACCTTATGACTTCCTCTTAGCTTCCATTCTCATTGCTATGAAACTATTTTTCATAATTTTAGTTAAAGTTCTAAGAAGGAAAATTGACATTTCTGGCGTAGGTTGCCATAATTTGATGGCAAATCAGTGAACTGATTGCCAAAGACCCCTTGTTCATTCAACTGTGAGATCTAAGTATTTGTATAGTTGACCCATTTCAGCATGGTCTAGGATAGAGTTGGCAATTAAGGCATACCTAGCACAATGACAAAGAATTTCTAACCTCAGAAACCTTAGAAAGAGTTCAACTTAAAGAAAAATTATTCTAAAGCTAAAAATAATTGCGTTTTAAAATAGAATGGCAGCATAGCCTCTTCTTTGATATTAGGGTTATAAAAATTTCTGGGATTGTCAGATGCCAAGGTTTTTAACTTAACCACTAAATATTTCATATCACCATGGGGCCCAAGATTAGACAATTTCACAGATAAATGATTCCTGTTGTTGGTTTACAGTTGGCTGTTTATCCTGAATTTCTGAGCCTTTTGTCATCAAAACATTAGGTCACCAGAGGATTTTCCTCCTCTATATATAATATATACATTATAGGCAAAAACTGGGAAGGAAAGTACAAGAGATATTATTCTTGTGGAACTTTGTCTTTTTATTTGGGAAGAAAAGCTCTTAGAATTTGTACCTATATGGCGCCCGCCAAAACTATGTCATAAGACCACCCAAAACTGTGATGGAGACTGAGAGGTGAAATAATTTAGCTTCCCAGCCAGAACTATGAAGGAAGCTAAGAAACAAGAGTTATAAATGGCCTTTGGAAATCTAGCCACAGTGTCTGCTTCAGCAATATTAAGTTCCTTGGAAAATGGAAGATTCTAGATGGAATGCTGATGTCAATAAACAAATGAAGTGGAAAATGAAGAACATGATCTAGGTATGCCCAATATTTCTCACGTAAAAACATCTCATTTCAGAAAAAAATTATTTGATTGCTTTTCAGCTGCATTATAGATCTTGTAAGCTGAAGATGCATGTATCCAAGTATCTTAAAAACCACAGTAAATACCTTTTTCAATGCATATGAAAAGATGATGCCTCTCATGAGTCTTAAATTTATTGTTACATGTTTGTTTTGTCTTGCATGAGGAACACATTTAAAGTGGGTAAATATCAGAATGTCATAAAATGATGAAACTATAAACTATAATCCAAATGTGCATTAATCATATTAAATGTAGACAATTTCTACAAATCACTTAGTCTAACACTGCAGAAAGCAGAACTTTACATCTACACACTTACTACGATAAATATATCATTGATCAAAATATGGGACTATCCTTTTAAATTGTTTAGAGCCAAAATGAATAACTCAGATGTCAGGAGCAATGGCATGTCCCCCATCTTGATCTTGGTACACAAAAGCATTAGTAAACTATAATTTATTGATAATTTTTTATCTGAAATAGACTATACTGTAAGCCCACAGAAAGCTCCAAGACCTTTGCATAAATTTCTGTTCTCCAAATTTCCTATGTAGCCACATTACCACCAAGGATTCTAGCTCACTCCACCTTCACTTATGTAGTATGTAGTCTTGCTTTCTGTGGTGTCTTTTATCCTGGTTTCTTTTGGAAGGCCTTTGATTTTCTTTCCACCTTATTACAAAGAGTTGTTCCTCAGCTGCTACCTAATACTTGCATGCCACCCCCATCACATTGTCCTATAAAGTCTCTCCAATTAACAGCATCTATTTTTAGAAAGCATGGAGAAGTTATAAATAGGATTTCCTTTGTTAAACTAGAAAAGCAATCTTATTATTTCCCTTTAATAATTTTTTCTTCCACTGACTCCATACCTTCTCTTAGTATGTCTCGGTCAGATTTCCCTCTATTTTGTTTTTCTTTATTAACACAAGTTAGGAGAACACATAGATTAAAAATAGTAATTAAATCATCAGTGAGGTAATGAAAAAAAAGTGAGAGGATACAAGCCAATGTTGTCAGGTAAATGCAAAGAGAAAATGCATTTATCCTTGCAGAGAATATATTTGGAAGTAGATTCAATTACATCAGCTGATATGTGTCCTAGAAATATTTTGAACTTATGAAAATGAAAATACAACTTATCAAAAGTTGTAGGATGCAGTGAAGGCAATGCTTAGGAGTAAATTTACAGCATTGAATGCATATATTTAAAAAGAAGTTACATGGAGAAATTAATAATATAAGTTCCCACCTTTTGAAACTTGGAGAAAAATAGCAAATTAAATCTAAAGTAAGCAGAAGAAAAGAAATAATAAAATTGGAGCAGGTGAGGAAGGGGACCAAGATGGTGGACTAAAAGCAGCCTGCACAATGCTGCTCTTGTGGAGAGGATCAAAAGTGGAGAATTGGTGTCCACCTTTGGATTGATCATCTAAGGGAGAGCACTAGAAATCAACAGAAAGGAGGCGGAAAGAAGTGAAGAAGAGAGAATTGAGATGACATGCTCGGCCGGATGGGAGGGACTTGGGTGAAGTGCCCACACATGGGGAAGAGACAGAGTAAAAAGCCCCCCGACACCAGCTTCCCCTGAGGATACTACACCCAGAGCAGTGGCAAGGCTGGTCCATGGCAGCAGGCATCCAGACTGATTAAGACACCTGACTGGAGGTGTACAGCTACATTGCTCTAAAGAGAAGGCACAGTTGGCCTGTGAGCCCTGGGTACTGTGGCTGGTGCCACTGTGACATCCCAGCCACAGAGCACTCCTTCTACCCCAGGGTTCAGATCTGTAACTGCTACCACCCCCTCTCTCCTGCCTGGCAAGGAGCAGGGAGTCTTAGCACTTGAGCCCTGTGGAAAAATGGCATGCATACCCCCACCACCACCACCCATGGGGCATTTGGGCAGAGCAGGAGACCACTGACTGGTGCCTGCTGCTGTGACCTGGGAGACCCCGCTTAACCACACCATCCAGGCAGAGAACGTGACCCTCAGAGCCCACACCTAGTGAGGAGGTAGCAGAACCACTGCTGTCACCACTCGGGAGGCCCCAAGCAGGGCAAAAGATAGCACAACTGCTGCCTTTGTCCCATGCAGGTGCCCCATGAACTGCTTCCCGTGTGCACTCCGCCCCATCCACACACCTGGCACTGCAGCTGCCCTGGCCCCATTGGCCTACTCTGTCCCTGCCAAGATGGCCCAGGATGGCGATAAGGGGAAAAGCATTTGTATAGGCAACTGGTTTCTTAGGCCAAACTAAGATGACTGCCACAGGCTTTTTCCAGGGCAGCCACCTCCCCGCTAGCTGGGCTTCTGGGGAGGCATGAGTCAGCATACTCATGTACCCAAGGCATTATCTCCTATGTAGCGCTATGATAGCGCTTTCCCATGGCATGTTGCCACTATTGTTCAGAGCCATATATGAGCGCTTGTCATGTTCTCGGCCATGCTTTTCAACCTCTGCTGTATCCCCCAACAATAAAAAGCATGGCTCACCTGCCTGCTGCCACTAGCCTTTTCTTCCAATTTCTGAAGCCTGTGCTGGAGCACATGCTTGCCACAGAGCATCCTCCCCATAATGGTCCCTGCCCCCAGCCACTCAGGTCACTTGGCCCCAAGCGAGAGCCCCATGCCAGCTGCAGGCCCAGCATTATGACCAGCTGGTCTATGTGCATGCACACTGTGCCCAGCAGGCCTTCTTCATCTAGTGCACAGACTGGGTTCCACATTGGGCGTGTACCACAGGCCTGCCCTAAAGAGCAGCCCGTTGACAACCACACAAGCATGGTGCAGACACGGCAGAGAAGTAGTGTTACAGGCTTACAATGCATATGCACCTCTCCTGCCTGTAATAGAACTCAAGCATGACCTGGAGAAACAGAATTCCCAGCAGACGAGAACAGGCATGCTATATCTGCTCTCTGTTTTGAGCTGAGAGCAGACACCCCAGATGAGAAACCACCAGCATAAAAACTCTGGCACCATGAAAAAACAGGCTGTCTAAACATCCCCAAAAACTCACAAAAGCTCCCCAGTAATGAACTATAATCAAAAGGAAATTGTTAAAGTAACAAATATGGAATTCTAATTATGGATGACAAGTAACGAGATTGAGGAGATGGTAGAAAACCATCACAAAAATCCAAAAAACATAATTCAGGATACGAACAACAAAAAATCACTAAAGACATATATAACATAAGAAAAGAGATAACAGAACTATGAAATGAAAGAGTCATTTAGGAAGAAAGAATTTCAGAGCTTGAAGACAAGGCTATGGAAATTACCCATTCAGTAAAAAATGGAGAATAAAGAATGAACAATCACTGAGAGAAATATGGGATTATGCAAAACAAGCTAATATAAGAATCATAGGTATCCCTGAGGAAGAAGGGAAAAAAGCAAAAGTCATGGAAATCCTATTTGAGGGATTACGGAAAACTTTCCTGGTATTGATAAAGATTTAGATATCCATTTTCAAGATGGTCATTGAACACTTGGAAGATTCATAGCAAATAGAACATCACCAAGAGGCATAGTCATTAGCGTGGTACTGGTATAAAAACAGGTGCATAGATCAATGGGACAAAATGGGGAACCCAGAAATAAAGCCATGTACCTACAACCAACTGATCTTTAACAAAGCAAATAAAAACATACACTGGGGAAAGCATGTCCTATTCAATACACGGTGCTGGGAAAATTGGATACCTACATGCAGAAGAACGAAACTGGATCCCTATCTCCTCATATACAAAAAAACACTCAAAATGGATTAAAGACTTAAATGTAAGAAAATGTAAGAAAAACTCTTCTAGACATTGGACTAGTCAAAGAATTTATGAGTAAGATCCCAAAAGCAAATACAGCAACCACAAAAATAAATAAATGGGACTTAAACTAAAAAGTTTCCTTAGCCTAGCAAAGGAAATAATCAATAGAGTAAATAGACAACCCACAGAATGGGAGAAAATATTCACACCTATTCATCTAACAAAGAACTAATATCCAGAATCTACAAATAAACAAATTGGCAAGAAAAAAACAAATAACCCCATCAAAAAGTGGACAAAAGTCATGAACAGACTCTTCTCAAAAGAAGATAAATGGCCAATAAACATATCAAAAAATGCTCAATATCACTAATTATCAGGCAAATTAAAATCACAATAAGATACCACTTTACCCTTGTCAGAATGGCCATTATTAAAAAGTCAGTAAACAATAAATGTTGGCCCTGTTGCGGTGAAAAGGGAATGCTTTTACACTGTTAGTAGGAACATAAACTGGTGCTATCACTATGGAAAGCAATATAGACATTCCTCAGAGAGCTAAAAGTAGACCTACCATTTGATCCAGCAATCCCATTACTGGGTATCTACCAAAAGGAAAAAAGTAATTATATCAAAAAAAACACCTGCACCCGACTGTTTATTGCAGCACAATTCACAATTCCAAAGATACGGAACCAACCTAAGTGCCCATCAACAGTTGAGTAGATAAAGAAAATTTGTATATGTATACACACACACACACACATGCACGCACACACACACACACACCATGGCGTACTACTCAGCCATGAAAGGGAATGAAATAGTGTCTTTTGCAGCATCTTGGATGGAATTGGAGAACATTATCCTAAGTAAAGTATTTTAGGAATGGAAAAACAAACACCACATGTCCTCACTTATAAGTGAGAGCTAAATGAGGGATAACTGGAAGGGAATGAATTTGAGGAAGACATACCATAGTAAAAGCAAAACATTATATAGCCTGATTTATGTTGATGATTGAATGAAAGAGAGAATGGACAAAAAATATTGACACTAAAATAAACAGATCTGACAAATAACTGGATATGAAACTAAGAAATAGAAGGAATCAAATAATATCCACTTTGATATTAGCCAAGGGTGAGGGAGAAATTATAGATGTCCCCAGGGTTTTATTTGCAATCAGAAGCATGGTATTCAAAAAAGTTGTTATTATAATCATTAACAGAAATACAAATAATATTGATAACACCTGGTTTTGTCACAAAGCATCATTAATATAATGTATTAAAGGGGATTAAAATAGTGTAAACCATAGTAGTATGAATTTACCAAAGATAAAATATACAACAAGAAATAAGGAGGTATGGATCCTAATTATAGGGGCATATTACATTTAGATGAACAAAAAAAGGGCCAGGTGCAGTGGCTCATGCATATAATCCTATCACTTTGAGAGGCCAAGGCAGGAGGACAGGAGTTCAAGAGCAGCCTGAGCAAGAGTGAGACTCCATCTCTATAAAAAATAGAAAAATTTAGTTGAGCATGGTGGCACGTACCTGTAGTCCCAGCTACTCAGGAGGCTGAGGCAAGAAGATTGCTTTAGCCCAGGAGTTGGAGGTTGCATTGAGCTATGATGACACCAGTGCACTCTAGCCATGGTGACAGAGTGAGATCCTGTCTGAGGAATAAAAAAAAGAAAAATGAAAAGAAAGAAAAAATCAAAGATAAAATAAAATGAGGGTGCTAGGAAATATAATGCTATATATCAAAAGCCAAGATAGGAAAAATTTGTAAGAAGTTTGTGGCCAACTACAACAAATGTTATAGATGCAATCAGTATTACTACATCACCAAGAGTGCAATGCAAACAAGGTTTCATTCCATTTAACTCTCAGATTAAATGCTACAGTCAAAATCATTAGGACAAGCAATTTTCTTTAGAACTCTGCCCCCACTATGCTAACAGAACTCTGAGGGTAATATGCAAATAAAAATCACAGTCCAACTTTTAAATATCAGGTAAAGTAAAAATTGGAAACCCAGCTCAGTACCCTGGGCACTCCAGTTTTAGGTTACATTTTTTCTGTGTGTGGCTGACTTCGAATATTGCCACTGAAAGCAAACCTTAACCAATATTGCTATGGTGACTTTGCTGGTGCAGGTCCCTACATAGGCCACAGTTTTTCATTGAGGGATGGTGTTGTGTAGCCAGAAAGTAGTTTCGTCATACCCTAATATCAATATATATATATTTTTAAAAACATAGTAATATATCAGCCAAAATTTACACAGAAACAGACTAAGGAAATGACTAAAACCTCACACCATAAAATATGAAAATCAGTAACTAAGAAAAGAAAGGAAAGATTCTGGCACAGTATTTCTGGGCTGTTAATGCCAAAACTATCACTTCAGAATTAGTGTTCCCAAAAGGAGTTGATTTAATCAAATGCTAAGAATTCTCAACAATATCTCCTAAGTTGTGTGGAAGTGGAATGAAGAATGTATTAATAGCCCATGGCACGTCAAGGAAAACAAAACAGAACAAAAACTCTGAATATTTGGATCTAGAAATGTTCCACTTAACCAGTACAGGATCTCACCAGAAGCAGAAAATAATAATCAAGGGTGGCTTGTTCTTTTCCAAGACTCTATGTGATTTGGCAGAATAGGCAAACTTACAAGATTCCACTTAATTGATTTGGCCTTGGTACAAGACATTTAGTAAAATCTCAGAACATAGAACAGAGTCTGGGTTTTCCAAAAGGAACGGCTTCCAGAAGGAAACAGACAGATTCACAAGCATGCAGATTCATGTTAGCAATGTGGTTAATAGATTTCTCAACTTTTAGAATGAACCTAAATACCATATATCAAAGAGTTAATTCTCTTACAGGAGAGAGTATAAAAGTTACCAATGGTATATTGCCCATAGTGGCAAGAAGAAAAATGGAAAGAGAAGGGGAGCGAGCTAGCAGTTCTCTAAAATCTCTAAAACAAGAAATACAAAAGAAGAGCAAGAAGTATAGTCAACAGTTGACGGTTAAAGAAATATTATAGAAGTGTAAGCATGGTATTTAAATTTTCAAGTGTAACCAGTTGTTTAAAAAAACTGATATAGCTTTCAAATTTGGGAGGGAGGAGGAGAGGTAAAGATGTTGTAAGTGTCTCTAGCGTGACATATTTTAGTAGGAAATTACTGGATTGTTATTGTTAATAAATTATGGAAAAGAGGAATACGAATTTTGTTTATCACCATAACAGTACTTAGGAAAAGGACTGAAATAAAAATTGTTTATAAGTGGTTCCTCTGCAATACAGGGCTGAAATGGGAAAAGACAAAGGGGAAGATTATTGCTTTCCATCTTAGCAATTTAACCACATTTAATCATTTACACATTTTATCATGATAATTTTAAAATGGAATTTATCCACTCATAGCCCAGGAATCAATTGCATGCAAATGAACTTAAGATGGGGCAAAAAATTTAAGTATCTTTTCTCTGAGCAATAGGCACATTTTGCTCTTACAGTAATATAACTATATTACAATAATATGCAGTTATAATAATATAAAATTATAATGATAATATGAGGAATTACTTGAGTTCCTCTTTGAATAACAAACAATCTGATTAAAAACTGAGTTTCTGATCCACTTCCACAAGGAAAGAGCTACAGGATTTGTACAGCTGTTTCTCTTAACCGAGTTTTGTACAACCAGGCACTCTGTTACACAGATCACACTGAGGGAATGAGTGGGGGAGGAAATACCACTGGACTTCAAAATTAGGAGGGCATTGATAATTTTTGAGTTTAAGTTTAAGTAGAGTGTTGGTATCAGAAGGCAGATTGAAAGGAGTTAAGGAATAAGTGGAACATAAAAGACTGGGACACTACATAGATTACCTTTACAAGAATAAGGAAGGGGTAAATGTATAAACCAATACGCTTATTTTTTTTCAGATCCTCAAGCATCTCAGTGCCCCCTCAGTCATACTCTGTTCTTTATTCCTAGCATCTTCCTTTCACACAACCCTTACTCCAGCTTCATTTTCTTTCATTTACTATCCTGCATGACTCATTTCAAATGTCACTTCCCTCAGAAGTCTTCTCTAACTAGCCTGCATATGACTGCCTTGCATGTGCGTACCTACCATGTGCTCCTCCTCTCACTGGAATAATCATACTTCAGTTTAATTCTTATTTAATTGTCTGTCTCCCCTAGTTTATTCTAAAATCCTTAAAGGTAGATTTAATTTCTATTCTGCTCTCCACTGTATTTCCAGTGCACAGATCCTGCCTGTTATGGTCCACGGGTCAATACTTAACAGGGAATACATTTTTTAAATGAATAAATGAATGTATGAATGCATTATTAAGAACTGTGCTTATTGTTTGTTTCAGGAGGAGGAAGGTATTGAGGATGCTACTTCAGGATAAGAATTTTTATTTTTATTGTTTTTTAGTCAAACAGAGTCAGCCAAGGGCAAGAATAGAGAGCGACTAATAGCTACTTAGTGGAGTGATGCCCTACAGAAGTCCTTCTCACACCCTAAGTGCATACAAATGACTTGAATGGCATATTAAGAACACAGATCTGATTCAGGAGGTCTAACATGGTGTGTGGGACTCTGCATTTCTGAAAAGCTCTCAAGTGATTGACGCTGGGAACCGCTCATTAGGTGACACCGTGCAGTAGGAGGTGGTAGAAGGAGGTAGACCCAAGCAAACAGTAATAACTTTAAGCAATAACTTACCCTGGCGAGGAAGAGACATTCCAGTTTACACAGATGGATATATAGATGGATGATGATAATGGAAACTTGAAGGCAAAAACGGAAGCAAACTAAAGTAATCTCATTGGATATCCTCAATTCCTCCAATAAATAGATGGCATATTACTTAAGCATTAAAACTCGAGAGCGACCCGGGCTTGCAGTAAGAGGGAATGTTTTGGATCAAGTGCTATAGGAAAGGCTATAGGAGAGCAGTTCTCAACTTTGACCATTAAAATCACCTGGGGACTCTTAAAACATTCCAACACTCAGACCACACACCAAGCCAATTAATGAGAATCTCTTGGGTGCGTCCAAATCATCAACATATTTTAGAGGTTCCCAGGTGAAACCACTAGGCATCCCAGGATGAGAATTGTTGTGGTTACAGATTACCCAAGTCAATTTGGCAGCTGCCAGCAATTTGAAGCAGGTGGAAACTATAGTTCTCTCTTAGAACGTCACTACTGGGAGTTATGGTACCATGACAGTAAGTCTCAGACTGAATTTTTCTGTTTAGAAGGCACAAAAACAGTTAAAGCCATGCTAATGTAAACTAGATGATGTCTCAGTATGTTAGCCTTTTAGGCATTGCAACTAGCATCTTGAAATTTTAACTGAGGCAAATTCAACAAATACTTTACTGGTAGGATCACCTAACTTTCTAGTTGCATCAAGAGACAAAAATCCTTTAGCAAATGAAGGGGACATTTCTTAGTGAACAGTGGAACTAAGGTGCTCCTGCAAAGCTGTTAGCTTGCTGAGCTCCTCAGATTTTTAGGCCTCATTAATGATAACTCTACATTGCTTCTAACCTATCACATATCTTGCACGACACTCATTTAGATAATGAAAATTTATTTTTACCATTCTTTATGTTAATTAACATATTCTCTAGTGTAGATTTAGATAACACTAATTGAATGGTTTGCTATACCCCTGGCTGAAGTGTGGGCCTTTGATTAAAGTCTTTCAAATGCTAATTAAACACCCTTGAATTGTAAACAGTTTATATTATGTTACTTACAATTTAAGCACTTCCTAAAGTGTTGATTGAAGTTCATATCAGCAGATATCATCATCCTGTCTCTGTATAGGGGATGAGGGCTAGTTAGAACTTTTTGGTTGTTATTATCGCATGATTGATGGGTGCTTAGTGATTGAGGGCCAGAATTGCTAGATGTGCTGCAAGACATAGGATAGTCTCTTACAAAAAAGAATTGGACTGAGTCTCACATGACTTTAAATGATCTGCCAGCTAGATAATCTACTAAGTGAATATCTTATTTATACATATCTGAGCCCAGGCTTCATCTTTGCTTTACATAAAAACATAAATGTATTTCTGTACCATTTTAGGGAACCCTTAATTTTCCAGCAATGCAAGTGACATGTCAGTCAAGGAGTGATACTTTGTTTTGTTCACATCTTTATCAAAAATTGCTTATAATTTCAGAAAACAATGTCACCAATAGCAATGTTAATTGTACTAGTTGAATCATCTGTACAACACCCTGGTATCAGTCTATATTTGTTACAATCACATTAACATTAAACCTTGGTGAAAACATTCATTTCATTTTGCCTTCTAGTTTAAGTTGGACATGATATTTTTAGAAAATAAAATGAATTTAGTTGTACTATAACATTCCTTTTATCTTTTTTAATGTTACAGCTATGTTTCATTCTGTGTTGCAGAAATTCAATTTTTAAAAAATTTTGTGTGTAAGTAGGTCATACAGTTATAAGTTTCATTTCCTTGTAGTAAAGGGAGAGTTTAAAATATTGAGCTATTGGTTTACATGGAGCTATTTTAAGGTAAATTATAGATAATATAAAAGTTTTGAATGAAGTTACTCTAGAGAGACGTTATAGTGACAAATCAACATAAGATAGCATGTTTTCAAAATGGAACCCATCACATTGTTTTATAATTTTTTTCATCAATTCTCATTACTTGGCCCATAACCATAGTTGTTCCTGAAGATTATGACGGAAAAACAGAAGGCGGGAATCACTTTGACTAAGTTCCTAAACTCATCTAACAAGATGAGGAAGTATGTTAGATATAACAGATGTGTAGATAAGCATGGAGAGAAAGAATTAAAAATTCTGTTCTCTGTCAAGGCAACACCACACAAAGTTAAAATGGTAAGGAAGATTTTACTGAAGCCTATTGCAATAAGAGAGAGAGCCCAGAGTACAGTCCAGCAGTCCCCCCTTAGCCAGGGGATATGTTCTAAGACCCCCAGTGGATGCCTGAAACCTTAGATAATATTGAACCCTGTATGTATATATAGCCATGCTTTGCTTAATGAGGAGGACACATTCTAAGAAATGCATCATTAGGCAATTTGGTCATGGGAACATCACAGTGTATACTTATACAAACCTAGATGCTGTAGCTTAGTACACACCTAGGCTATGTGGTACATAGCCTGTTGCTCCTAGGCTACAAACCTGTAAACATGTAATTGTACTGAATACTGTAGGCAACTGTAACATAATGGTAAGTATTTGTGTATCTAAATATATCCAAACATAGAAAAGGTGATGTATTGCACTACGATGTTACACTAGATGATAGGAATTTTTTAGTTCCATTATAATCTTATGGGACCACCGTCATGTGTGTGGTCCTTCATTGACTGAAACGTCCTTATGTGGTACATAACTGTACTGTTTTTTTCCTCCATACATGCATACTTACGATAAACTTTAATTTATAAATTAGACACAGTAAGAGATTAACAATAGCTAATAATAATATACAACAATTACAACAATATGCCAGCATCACTACTCTTGTGCTTTGGGGCCACTGTTAAATAAAATAGGGTTGCTTGGACACAAGCATTGTGATACCACCATGGTCAATCTGATAACAGAGATAGTTTCTAAGTGACCAATGGGCTTCACATACAATGTGGGTGCACTGGACAAAGGGATGATTCATGTCCCAGGCAGGACACTCATTATGCTACTCTGAATGCTATGCAATTTAAAACTTATGAATTTTTTATTTCTGGAATTTTCCATTTAATATTTTTGGACCACAGTTGATTGTGTGTGGGTAACTAAAATGTCAGAAAGTGAAGCCACAGATGATGGGGGCTACTGTATGAAGGTAACTCCACTGAAACAAAGGGTGGGACAGTTTTTGAAAGCTGGGGCTGGGAATCAGAGGCAAAGAGGTAATTTGTGTTGCTAATTGATCTTACCCAAAGCAAAAGTAAACTTTCTCATATCTATGACAGGAGGTAGTCTTATAATTTAGAGCAAGGCACCCAGCCAAGTTAGGCCACTACCCTCCCCTGGAAATTAGGAGATAGGGCTTAATCTGCCTTAATGTTTACATTTCAAAGAGATGGCAACCAGAACCATCAGAAAGACATTCCTGGGCTGTAAAACTGGCTAGAGACTTTTAAAAGTATTTACATCTCAAAGGGGCAGAGAAAGGATTTATAATATTTTCTCTGGTTTTCTAAACAAAGTGCTCTAAGAAAAGGGAGGTCAGAGACTAGAGTGAGAAAGAGGGCTGTCTAAAGTTTAGTCCAGCAGCGGGAAACTACAAAGTCGTTTCCAAATTAATCACCCTGGAAACTATAAGCTTATTCCAGTGATGCTGCAATTAGCCCCGAGGTGTTTAGAATTCTTCTTTGAAATGAGGACAAGACGGTGTTTTGAATCATTAACCCAGGTTTCTTGGTCTTATTCTTCTACTTACTAAAATTCAGGGGGTAAGAAAAAGACTGATTTCCATGTAAGTTCTGTTAGCTGAGAAGAGAATAATAATAATGTACACATGGATGATAAGTTCAGATATCTTTGTTAAAAATTGTTACTTCACTATATTTATATCTTGATATATAGGATGAATATCAAATTTTACTTATATATGAACATTGCTCCAAATGCTACAACTTTATCATGATTTATCCGGCTAGCATAAACAATATAAACAATCATTTAAATGACTGAGCAATAACATCAATTTTCCTTTATAAAATTTATATTCAACAGGCAGCATGCATGTTTTATATACTCCTGAAAGCTAATATATTTCTGCTGTAATTTTATTTAAAATAGATTTTCATTTACACAATACTCTATTGCTAAAGCACTAAGGGCTTACTTCAGAAATATGCAGTTGTATTTTTTAAGTAAAGGAAAATATATTTTAGAAGCTCCCATTATTATCTCTACTTGAAAATATCTGTTTATGCAAGGCTTGAAGTCGAACAAAATGTTTTCTTATGAAACCATTAGGCAAGGGATTCATTTATCCCTAAGGATGGAAATAATTGTATCTGTGCAGACCTGGCTTTATAATAGATCTAATATTTCTAATTTTGCAGATAAGTTCTATTAGAGTTTCCCATAGGCATATTCCCAGATACTAATAGTAAGTATTTGGAAAAGGTACTGCTATTTTTCTTCTCTCCCTTTCTTATTTCTTATGTGTGTCCTCTATCCTTCATATTTTTCTGTAAGTGGTTGGTTTAAACACAATCTTATAATATGGCATTTGGGAGCCAGACTGTATTTTCTGAGTAAAGGGACAAAAAAATGTGTACTTTTTCCCTTCCAAATTCTAGTCTCTAATCTTTCTTGTTTAGTCTTTTGAGTAGACATGATTCTATAGGTTGCATCCTACTTTAAAGAAGCCCAGTGTACAAATTTAAAAATTTTGAACCATATAAATAAGTTGATAATATTTATGTTACATAAGGATCTTTTAAGTTATAAAAAGTAAGATCACCTGGTGCATTTGATCATTCTTAAAAATTTAATTTATTCCTCTTCAACTTCTCAGGAATAAGGAAACAAAAAGTTGTTCAAAGTGAGGCAAATTGCCTGTGTTCAAAAGGAAGGTCTAAGTAGCCGTGAGGCTACAATTAAAGTGACTTCAACAACGCTGAGGCAGCCTGCAGGAGTAGCAAACACAATACATTCCCTATCGGACATGCATTCCCATGGACATGAATGGGAATTTCAGCCCTATCGTTTCCTTATTTGTTTCATATTAGAAACATTTAACATTAGGGACGTTTCTTATTTGTTTCATATTAGAAACAAAGAGTAACTTGTTATACTCTTTCTTGCCTATACTCAAATATCTGAATGTGATTAAGTTGCTCTTCACATTTCTCTAGGTATTAATTATATCAGGGATTTTCATTGTTTAACCCTCTTTATTCTCTTACAATCATCTGATTACTCTTACCTGTTTATTTTTAAATTTCTTGTGTTCCTTATTCACATTGCAATTTATACCAGAAAAGGAGTAATGTGCAAAAAACTTTTAAATCAGAAATGCATGATCTAAAGGTCATCTTTCAATATATAGTATAGTAGCAACTACATAGTTTTGATGTTTCCCTTGATCCAAATTTATTTTCTCCAGCAAATGTCCAAAGATTCCACATACGGGATAACAGATAGCTTTTTTCCTTCCATTTATTTCTCCCTATTTTCCAAATTTTCAATATGCAATTGTATCAAGTCAGCAGCTTCATTGTGTTTAATCAGATGACACCAACCTGGGAATAATAATAGAATCATAACCTTTTTAAAACAACCAAAATGGTTTTCCTTGCTTTGATTTTCCCCTCTCTGAAAGAATTCCAACACCCAAAAATCCTCCTTGATAGCTTTTGTTTTCTTTGGGACAGTGTCTCTAACCTACTCACCAGGTATTTAACATGGTTATCACCTGCTGTCTCTGTGGTTTTTCACATTCCTGCTCTATTTCCATGTGGTGTCTACTGCCAAAGCTATCAAGACCTGCACCAAAGGCAGCACCATTCATGCTGAGAGCGCCAAGACCCACTGCCTGTTTTCTATTCCAAACGTAAGTTCGTCTGAATAGACATCATGTGCTGCACCTGCAGTTCAAAAGTTGTTCTTTGGTTATAAAACACACAAGGAGTGCTTTCATTGTCTTATGTAAAATTTAAAGCACTGCTGCTAGAGCTTTTCTTTTTCTTTCGTTGCACCTTTCTATCCCTGGAGTTTAGATATAAATTCATATATGTGGGGCACAGGATAATCTAAAGAGAGCCAACAGCTTTATAGAAGAAATATTCAGTCTTTTTCTGATACTGATGCATTGTTTTTAAACCAAACTTGTACTTCTTTACTCTTTTATTTTAGGTTGCTTTTATTGCCCAAGGAATTTCTTTGTCCTTGAGTAGAAAGACATCCAAGCAGATTAATTTTCTCCATGTGACTTCGTCCCACACAGCCCCTTCCATAATGAATTAGATAAAGAGATAGGTCCAAGTTCTCTCAGCTACTTTAGGATATGTATAGCACCCTTCAATAAAAGGACAAATTAAGCCCTATATAGAACAGTTTATTGTTGGTTGGCTGGTTTTGTTTTTCCCCCAGGTAGACATAGCAGCAGCTAGCAGGAAAAAAAATATAGTACCTACTTCCTGATCACTGCTAATTCTCCATCTGTGATGGACTAGAGGCAATATCAGATCTCCTCTGGTGTACTACAAACAGAAAGGATTAAAGAACTCCACTCTCAGAGAAGCAAGGGATATCTCTCCCAAGGAGCCACTAGCAAATTGAACAAATTAACATCAAAATTGCAAAGACAAACTGAGTTATATTGTTGTACTTTATTTCATATTTTAATTATTACTATAGCTATGATAAATTCCATGCTTAAATTATTACCATTTTCATTTCATATTTTAAGATATGAATATAAAATGAAGTACAAAGTTACCAAAAATAATGAAAAATCACTTGGATTAATGGGTTAGTAAAACTATTTTAATTTAGCAATACGTGAAAAGCTTTGCTTCATAAAGACACTATGGTTACGGTCAAACTATTTACATGAAATTGATAACATGTTACTCCATTATCTAGATTTGGACTATTCTGTGGTCACAAATATCAAAAGTACCCTATAATTGCTAAAAGGATAAATAAACCCAATGGATGATTTTGTGGAAGGATGATTTACTTGGGTAAGCATATTCTACTTGGGCTCTCTCATTTCAATTTTTGAAAGTAGTTATTCCTAAAAGGAATTAAGACATAACTTTTAATTTATATACATACTTATTTACACCTAAAGGTATCCCACTAGAAACCAACTCCCTTCTCATCTTTGAACAATATGCTGAACAGAACCTATCCTATCTGGCCACTGTGGGTATTAGAACTGTACTTTTGTCAGGTATTAAAAAGCCTAGTCCACTTTACTATCAGTTAATATCAAATCTGTCTTTTTATCTTGCAAGACACTTTTTTAGGGCCCTTGAAGCATCTCCCTGTGTCTGTTGGCTATTGTTGCATTATAAACTACCCCAGAACTCAGTGGTTACAACAATCAATTGTGATTTCTCAGAAGTCAGTGGTTCAACCAACAGTTGACTAACCTAGGTTGGCTTAGCTAGGAATGGCTCAGCTCTACCTGTCTTTCATTGCCAACTTCTACCTGGGATGAGTGAACTAGCTGAGACATACTCTTCTCCTAATAATGGCAGAGGCATAAGGGAAGGCAGGTTGACGTAAGTGTGCAAGAGTAATTAAAATCTATGCTGTACCGCACCAGCTGTCAACTCAAAGGCCAAAGCAAATCATATGGGCAAGCCCAACATCAATGGAGCAGTTACTCCTTCCATGGAAGTGAGGGCAAGAGTGTGCACATTTCTGTATAATAATTTAATCTACCACATTCTCTTGAATTCTTATATCCTGTCCCACCACAAGCCCCATGGCACTATTCCCTAAATTCCTGATGAAAACACTGGGATCTTAGTGCTTTTTCTGTCTTTTTGTGCAGGTTTCTCAATCCCAGAGTCAGTCCTTTAACGTAGTGTCTTTTCAGAATGATTTGAGCCTATTACCTTCTGTAGGCTCTTTATAGTCCATAGGGAAACTCAGCATCTTTGGGCCACCAAACTTTAGGAATCATGGTCACTTCCACAGCAACCCTATTTCTTTGCTCCACACTGAAAAGCGTTTCTAGGGAGTCTTTTGCCATTTGGCTTTCCGGGCAAGATGTAGTCATCAATCTCTATGCTATCCCCAAATTCTGGGGATCATAGATCAAGATTTATCAACATATTTTCACCATGTTGGCACCAAGGATTCCTGAACTTTTTTATATAACTTGATCACTGAGGTAGAGAAGAAAAAGCCCAGCATGACAACTTATCCTAAAAGTTTAAGTATCCTCACTTCCTATCATCACAAAGCATCAGTGTACCATCTTCAAAGCTCTGTTACCCCTATGTGCTGTATTGCAAGTCTCTAATTTAGGGTACAGAGCTGTAGTTGAATGGGCATAAAAAGAGAACGTTCCTATGTTTATGATTTTGTTGGTATTTTCTCCTTGATCCATCATCCAATACTGGTTACATAGGCAGAAGCCTGCTAGTTATAACTTAAACAGTTCATGGACTGTCTCAGTACCTTAGCATAATTTTCCTTAGCATGTGGGTGCCATATGAATAAAACTGCAAAAGCTGTACTATTGAATATTATTTTGGGGTGTCAGCATCTCATCTGCAGGAAGTCCACATTTAGGGGTTATGTACTTTGGGAAAGCCTGACATTGTTACTCGGCCTTCACACATTTGTTACTGGATATTGGTGAGGAGTACAGCTAGAGATAAGAGTAGGTAGGTTGTGAAGGTAGGTTGTGAAAGGAATTTAGGGATCAGAAAAAGACTTCCCTTTTTCTCTTCTGTCTAAAGCTCGTCTTAATTAATGGAATTGTTCAACATTTTCACTACTGACATGTTAATACGTATTCTTAAAATTAGACCTTTCAAGCATCAATATATTTGCAAAAATTTAGACGAGAATTTTTGTACCTGGCTTTTCCACCGAGGACCTGTGATACTCAGGGCAAAGTTAGTACTGCAGCATTTTATTTATGCTTGTTTTACATCAGGGTGTTACGAGCCTGAAATGAGAGCATGCCTGTAAAAGTGCTTTAAAACTACAAAGTACTATGGGATGAATTGATTATCACATTATCAATTATTTCTGATCTATATATTTAATTGAAATATATGATTTTGACTTCAAAGTTTAAAAAATTATAAAGCATTTTGGAATGCAGTACCTGGAATTTATTACTAATAAAGTGCTATGTATGCAGATAATACAATTGTAACTTCCAATATTTTGTCCCTATTTTGAACATTAGTTTCTTACAAGGGACCTTTTAGGATATCTTTTAGATATTATAAAAATTATGTAATAATTTTCAAAGCACTCTGAATATCTTGGACACATGCTGACAAAATTATTCTCTTTTTCATTGGAAAATATATCGGGGAATTTTTTTTTTTTTTGGTTAATTCCTTATTAAAGATCCTCAAACATTATATATGTATATAATCTCCAAACATCATATGTTTATAATCTCCAAGGAATTATCACATATATTTTAGTCAGGATTAACTCTAAGGATCATCTATAAAAAGAGTCATTATAATGCCAAGTGTGACAAAAAGAGTAGGTTTCTTTTTACTTCCTTCAGCAACAGCTCTAATAGTAGCAAACAAAACTGATGGTCCTTATGTTTGTTTCAAATTATTCTGATATTTTTAAACACTATCAATTGGTACATGTATTAAATATGTAAATATACTGTACTTACAATTAATTTCATAGTATACACATAATATAATAAATTTTATAATGTGCTATTTTAGTTTCCTAGGGCTGCCTTAACAAAGTCTTATACAATGGGTGTTTAAGACAACAGAAATCTATTGTCTCACAGTTCTGAGACCAGAAGTCACAAACCAAAGTGGGGTAGGGCCATGTCACTCTGAAACCTACAGGGAAACTTCCCTTGCCTCTGTGTAGTTCCTGGTGGTTTACTGGCGATCTTTTCTGCCCCTTAGCTTGCAGATGCGTTGCTGCAACCATACTGTCCCATCATGTTCTTCCTGTGCCTTCACATTACCTTCCTGCTATGTGTATATGTCTCTGTGTCCAAATTTCTCCTTTTTATAAAGATACCAGTCATCATACTGGATTAAGGTTTACTCAAACAGCCTCATTTTAGCTTGATTAGCTCTGTAAAGTCTTTGTAAAGATTCTACTTCCAAATAAGGTAACATTTTGAACAACTGGGGATCAGTACTTCAACATACCTGAGTTTCTTTGAGGGGGGCACAATTTAACCTATAACATGTACACTAATTTTATTGAAATTATATATACCAAGATAATGGCAACACAAGTGATAAATATAAGTCTATGGATTTACAATAAAAATTAAATGAGAATGAATGTATTTATGGTTCATAATTTCTCACAAGGATTGTTAAACTAACACAGCCATATCTCATTTGAAAACTATTTCTTTAAGAAAATGAGCACAGACGTAGAAGACAGTTTATACGATGAGTAAGTTCAAATCAGTAGATATAAACAGAGCTTACACACCAAGGTAAAAAAGATAGTCTGGCATATTTTCTTCAATTATCTTTGTAAATTTACCTTTCATATTTAGTTATTTAATTCATTTAGGATTTTCTAGGATTTACAGTTTCAATTTTTCTTTTCTTTACATAGTGAGGTGATTTCCCCAACACCATCTATTAAACATTCCATCTTTCTCCTGCTTGTTTTTGATGTCACATATGTCATATACCATGTTCCTAAATATGCATGCTCTGTCCTGAGGTCTCTGTTATATTCCATTATAATGGAATGTTAGTCCTGAGACTTCTGCCACATTCCTTTTATTAATTTTATTTTTACTAGGGTTTGGCAGAATGTTTTAATTTCTTCCCATTCTCCCCTCCTTTTTCTTCCTTTTTAAAAGGTGTCTTTGGTGGTTTATGCATCAACTTGGCTAGGCTGAACTATATTTCCCAAAATTTTCTTTCCTCTATGGTTCTAGAAAGGATGGGCCTCAGAGAGATTCTTGTGCAAGATTTGATGGGTGCAACTAAAAGGCCTCTCATTGTACAGCTTCCTCTTGTTATCACTTACCTGCTGGCTCACCTTATTGGCGTGGGGCAGCGATGCGTTTGATTCACCTTCCCCAGGATCCTCCTTCTTCTTCAAGTACTGGGTAAGACGTGCGTTTTTAGCTCTGTGACAAAGAGCCTTACCACTATCAAGTTTCTGCACAAATGTCACCTATCAATGAAGTTTTTTTTTTTTTTTTTTTTTTTTTTTTTGAGACAGAGTCTCGCTTTATTGCCTGGGCTAGAGTGAGTGCCATGGCATCATCCTAGCTCATGGCAACCTCAAACTCCTGAGCTGAAGCAATGCTCCTGCCTCAGCCTCCCGAATAGCTGGGACTACAGTCTTGAGCCATCATGCCCGGCTAATTTTTTGTTTCTATTTTTAGTTCACAGGCTAATTTTTTTTCTATTTTTAGTAGAGATGGGGGTCTCGCTCTTGTTCAGGCTCCTCTCGAACTCCCGACCTCAAGGGATCCTCCCGCCTCAGCCTCCCGGAGTGCTAGGATTACAGGCATGAACCACTGCACCTGGCCAATGAAGATTTTCGTAACCGTCCTATGTAAAGTAGGCCTAACCTAATCCTAAGAATCTTTACCTGGGTGCAGTAGTGTGTGCCTGTAGTTCCAGGTACTCAGGAGGCTGAGGTGGGTGGATTGCTTCAGCCCAGAATTCAAGACTATCCTGAGCAACATAGCGGGACCACACCTCAAAAAAAAAAAAAAAAAAAAATCCCTATCTTCTATGCTTTTTTCATAGATTCTATAAGAATATCATCTTATAGAATTATCATCATTTGACATGCTATATGTTCTGCATCTTTATTTGTTAATTATCCTACTCACTAGGAATATAACTTCCACCAGGGTATATTTTTGGTTGTTTTGTGTACTGTTGTATGCCCAGAACCTAGAATGGTATCTGGTCTATAGTACCTGTTCAATAAATTTTTGTTGAATAAATTAATCAGCACTTAATGCTTCTCCCCCAGGTACCCATTTCTCCAACTTCCTTAGCAGCTCAATGTATGTCACCACTGTCTTTCATCCAGGACTGTTGGGCCTTCCAATGTAAAGAAACAGAAAATGAAAACTTGAGATTAGCTAAACCACTAGGGGAAAATTACACCAGCAAGGAGACAACAAGGAAATGGATCTTTTTTGTATATTCACACATTGCAGGAAATGAACCATAAATGTCAAATGTAGTATTAATCCTTCGTTTTTCTCTCCTTGCTCTCAATGATATAAAGTCAGATTCTTTCTTAGACCCGCATAGCAAGTTAAACATTTATCTCAATGTTTATTTATCTCACAATTAATACGCCTTACTTTATATGTTTGCAAACATCGCTCTCTCTAATCTGATTATGAGATTCTTGAGATCAGAGACTGCTCTCCGTCTTTCTTTTCCTCAGGATAGTGATTTGTACATATAGGGGATTCTAGTAAATGTCTCCTTACGTGACTTGAATTAAATTTCACAGTGAAAGGAGGACAAGAAGAACTCCGTGAAGCCAGTGACTGCTTTGTATCTCTAGTGCCCCAGTGTTTGGAGCACTGCTTACAGATAGCAGGAAGCCAGTAAAGATGAAATAAAGGAACAAAACAATTAATAAGGAGCAGAGTTGGAAAAAGGCAAAAATTTAGAGTAAAGAGTGATTAAGCAACTCATGCCAAAAACTGAGGGAAAAAAATTTTAAACCTAAGACAAAGAAACACAGATGCTCATCCAGAAAGAGACTAAGACATAGATGCCTCACTACTTTTCCTTGAATCTTTGCATGGACGCCCTACCTTTATAGCAGTCAATTGCTTATCATTAACAGTCTCCTACAGGACATTAATATACCATGTATCTTTGCTCAAAGGACTCCACTCTTCCTTCTTTTATGGGAAAAATATACCGTGAGCTGAAAATACAGAGTAGTCCCCCTCTTATCCATGGGGAATACATTCCAAGATTCCTAGTGGATGCTTGTAAACTCATATAGTAGTGAACCAAATAAATACTGTTTTTTCCTATAGAGCACACCTAATTTTAATTGCACTTCAGTTTATTGTACTTCATAGATATTGAGCTTTTACAAATTAAAGATTTGTGGCAACCCTGCATTGAGCAAGTCTATTAATTGGCACCATTTTTTCAATAGCATGTGCCCACTTCTTCTCTCTGTGTTAGCATTTTTTAGCAATAAAGTATTTTTAATTAAAATATGTACATTGTTTTTTTTACATATAATGCTATTGGACACTTGATGGACTACAGTATAGTGTAAACATAGTGAAAACATTTGCGTGACTCACTTTATCGTGATATTCATTTATTGCAATGGTCTAGAACTGAGCTTGCAATAACTCTGAGATATACCTGTACATACATAACTGATAAGGCTTAATTCATCAATTAGGCATAGTAAGAGATTAAAACAATAAATAATAATAAAATTGAACAATTATAACAATATACTGTAATAAAAGTCATGTAAATGTGGTCTCTCTCTCAAAATACTATAATATTTTTGAACCATGGAAAGAGAGACCATGGATAAGGGAGTACTACTGTATTCCAAACATTATTTCAATTATTTTATTTCTTTAAACACTCTCACTGAGACTTTGCTTCACAAATAGATTCAAAGGGCCCAACTTCCCTACATGATTATTAATATTCCAAGCACTAATATTCTCATACTCTTGCTTCAAATAATAGTCACCTAAAGGAACCTCTCCATAACAAAACACTTCTAAATTATTAAACTAAGCACATTTAATTTACAGAGCATGCAATACTAATTAATTACCATCAAATTTCCTATGTAACAGAAGCTTCAAGTTCCAACTTTTTTTTGTTAAGAAATACAATAAATATTTTTATGGGGTGACCCTTGGAAATCTATCATTCTATTAGGTGCTTGTTAACCACTGTGAAAGAAGATAAGCGTATATAGGCACTGAAATAGCTACTTACCCTGAGAAGCCAAATCCCATTAACCCAGCTAAATTGAACTCTACTCAAACTGATTTGATCAGAGAATCACTTACCAGGAAGCAGAGGCATTTGCCACTACTGGAAAAAATAGTATCCTAAACTGCTTTCAAGTTTGAATCAAGGATAGCAATAGGACATAAAGGAAAGTATCACCAATGAATAATTCTGGGTCATTTCTCCCAGAGCTTCGAAAGAAGTGCAGGCTGACTTTATTTGAGCTGTTGTATGTATAATTGTAAAGTGGCACTGCCCCATAAGAAACCAATGGCAAACTCCAAATCATTTAATGAGTGCACACACAACTTGAGCAGAGAGTTGCATCATTGTATACATACATATGGATACATCATAAATATTATGTAATATATAAAAATGTAAAAATTCCAAAAAGTTCAGATGATGGTTATTATATAATTCAAAAAGTTTAAATTTGTTTCATTAGATTGTTTTCATTACCACTACTAACATTTCTAGCATTTATTAGACTTTCTTAATGAGATTCAGTATGGTAAATGTTTCATACACATCATCACGTTTCATCCTCATAAGACTCCTTGGAGGCAAATTACTATTACTTCCCTATAGAGTCAAAGAAACAGACACAGCCTAACTAAGATAAGATTTCTGCACATAACATATTTGTCGTTAAAAAAGACGTTAATAGGTTGGTACATTTAAGTTAAGAAAATATTAAGCAAAGCAAGGCATAATTCAGTGCTAAGTGCACTGATGCAGAACCTATAGGGAGCTGAAGCCACTAAGAACAGAAATAGTTATGGATAATTTCAAAGAGAAAAAAATTAAAATAAGCTGTGAGAAATTGATATATATTTGATAGATTCACAGAGAAAGAGAAGATATTTGAGCCAATGATAACAGCATAATTATAATTAAAAACAGAAGCTAAAATATAGTGAAACAGAAAACTTTCTAGAAATATCTTTATTTTAGCAAGATTTTTCTTTATTATATTACTTATCTCTTTTATTTAGAAAACTATTCTGTAAAATATATGGCAAATATTTAATATCCCCAAATTTTGAATCTATATCCAAAATCTTTGTTGATGTAATTCTTTTTATAAAATGTGCTTCTTTGGATTATAGTAATCTTTCTAAGATGTGAATATGTAATAAAATATATTCTTTTCTGGCTGAGCACTGTGGCTCACACCTATATCCTAGCATTCTGGTAGGCAGGAGGATTTATTCAGCGCAGGAGTTAAAGATGAGCCTGGGCTAGAGGGAGACCCTGTCTCTACAAAAAATACAAAAATCAGCTGAGCATTGTGGCGCATGCCTGTAGTCCCAGTTACTCAGGAGGCTGAGGCAGGAGGATTGCTTGAGCCCAGGAGTTGGAAGTTGCAATGAGCTATGATGACGCCACTGCACTCTACCCAGAGTGACAGAGTCAGACTCTGTCTCAAAAATATATATATATATATATATATATATGTGTGTGTGTGTTCTTTTCACTCAATAAACTAATTTTAAACCATGAATTTTTTATATGACCTTGTAGTTTCATGATCTTTGTAAAGACAAAAAGCAAGTTCTTTAAGCAGATTTAAAACACACATTTTTTTTCAGAGAGAAGAATATTTATTTATGAACATCTTTGAAGAAAAACTTATTCATATACTAAAATATTCTGTCCACTTGACAAATAGGTAAGATAACCAAGAAAGGGAAATAATTTTTTGTCCAAGAATTGCTAATTGTTTGAAAAGCTTGTTTTCCTTCCTTAGTTATCTAACTTATTTCAAAAGGGCATAGTCTGCCTTTAAAAACATACTGTATGCTCCATTTAGAGACCGAAGCCTCAAATCTTTTTGAGGTGGCTGATGATTCTTCTTAGGATCTAATGCTGTACAACAAGTTATCATTTCTTGGAGCGGGGGCGTAACCATTTTGAGTTCACCCAACTATTGAGGCTCCTGCTATTTCTGTACTGTTCAGAAATCTAATTCAATCCACTGCACAGTTGACCAAGGATTTCTTTGGATTTTCCATAACAATCTCCTCATATATTTCTCTTTGAAAAACTGTTTGCTGATATCTTCGTGCCCCGGGAACAATCAAAACTCACCTTGCACTGAAATGACAGTGTTACGTACTGTTTCAAAGTCAGCTCTTCTCTCCATGCCTCATATCCCCTTAATCCTTGCTAGTGCTTCCCACTGATTGCCCTGCATTAAATACACACACACACACTCTTTTAGTAAACATATATATGTGTTTGTATATATAGTGTGTGTGTGGGGGGTGTATGCATGTGTATGCAGGTTATGGACGACCCGACATAGCACCTTCCATACTTACAAATGGGCTCCCAAGTCTCCCCATAAGGATAATTTATAACTGAACAATTAAATTAATAATTTGGGAACTAGTTTCTTCCCTTCTGTGCACATAAAAAAAAAAACCCTGCATGGTGTAAGCAGTTCGTTGGCACAACATCTGTACGCTAGTGGCTAGTCTCATAGACAGAGAAGCAGCCAATAGAAGAAATACAAGAACATGAAGAATCAAAAGATCCAGAGCCTAAGCGCATGTGTGAAAGGGTCTTCCCAACGTCTTCTTCTGGGATTCTTAAGGTTTCATGCCTTAGGTTTAAGTCTGTTATCCATCTTGCGTGAATTCTTCAAGAAGACTCCCAAGGCAATCACCACAGCATCAAAAATAAACAAATGGGATCTGATCAAATTAAAAAGCTACTGCACAGCCAAAGAAACTATTACTAGAGCAAATGGTGTGCATACTTTTTAAACCTAAGTTTCTTATACAGTGATATGCACAAGCACATTGGATGTTCACTCTCTCTCCTCTTTTTATTTATCTTAGATTATGTCACCTAAGGGAGCTTCTAAATACGTTTGACTTTTTTTTTTTTTTAAATAAAATTTCAGGCTTTGATGTCACATCTAATTTTTTTCCTAAAGTTTTTGGAAGTGGATCCAGTAGAGAAAGAAGAGAATGGGAAAAGTGACTATTTTAAATTTAAAACAACTTCCTTAAATACATGCCAGTGAGCAGTCAAATATGGCTCTGTCTGTGTGACAATAGTAATTGAAAAAGCAAGACTTTTCTTACCTATTTTCTTTTTATGATTTTGAAACACAGCATTGCACAGGGTACATACAGTTCACAAAAAACAAACAGTGAGGTCATGACACTACAGCCGTCTATGGCTTTCTCCCAGATCACATATTTCTAGTTGTATGACATGTAATAATAACTCCTAAGTAGCTTTCTAGTGCAGTGAAATACTCTTATTTTGGTGATGCTTGCCCCACCTTCTTCTCCAGGCTGTGTCCTCAAATCAGGCTGATTAGTTTAAAAGCAAAATAATGATACAGTGACTAATTTTTTTAAATTTAGAAATTCTTAATATTCTAAAAAAATAAAACTTTGGTTACTGGGAATGCCCATTTTCTTAATCCATTTAAAGAGAAGAGCAGTCAATGAACAAAGTAAAATTTTTTTGTTTATCTGCTTCCAACATCTTGGTCTTCCTTCAATAAATGCTCAGTTCAAAATAATATATTTGTCTGGGCATCAGAAACTTATTCTAATTTTGAGGTTTAGAGAGCCCACCCACAAAGAATATTTTCCATTTTCTGCTCCTAATATTAACTCACTGAATTTAACACTTATATAATAATGTGCATTTCTGAATATGAAACATTTTTATTAAAGAGATTTTATGATAAATTTGATCACTCTATAGTGCATTTGATCTATCATAACACCCCAAATTTAAATGTAATGTGAGTTGAGTATAAAACCTTAAGTAGAATTTAGTGGTTTATTGCTATGTCTTCTGATGAAAACTAGTCAGCCATAGAATAATTGACAAGATTCTGCCAAGATTTTTAGCCTAAATTCAATGTCTTTGGTGATCAGATAGATTATCGTTCCCCCTTTTAAGATTATAAGCAAGGAGATGGGTATCTGGATTATACTACATTACTAACAAAGAGATCATCAAGATATTTTATGTGAAAGTTACAAGTCAATGGACACTCATGGCCAAAGAAGTTATGAGGGATAGGATAGCATACCAAAGGTTAAATGCAGAAGTGCGTGCCTGCACACACACACATACACACACACATACAAACACACACACATGAGAAAAGGACATATACACACACACATATTAATATGCACACACACAGAGACACAAACATATGCACATATGCACATAAACATTTTTCTGGATAGTTACATAGCTGTAACCATCAAAAATACTTAAATCCTGGTGCTTAGATCATTATCCTTTCTCATTCCTACAATCCTCTCTAATTAAAATTGTATGAGCCACCTAAGAACATCAGTGAGCACGACTTTTCATGGTGGTCCGAAGAAGAAAGAAGAGTGAAAGTGGTTTTCTCTTTACAAGATGGTTACCCAGATTTTAGGTGTCACTGCAGAACGTCCACCAGCCCCCACCCCTCTCCCATGACTTCCACAGAGAGAAGAGCTGAGTGGGGGCCTCACACTGTCAAAGGAAATGAGACTTAGAAGGAGGAAGGGAGGAGACAGCCCGACTCACCTCTGCTAAGACGCTTTCTGAGGTTTCACTAAGATGAAGAAGGGCTTATGAAGGCTGCTGAATTAAAAAAGAGAAAAAAGGCAAACCAGAGAACAAGAGTGGGCTGGCCACGCCCGTGGCAGCATGGCAGGGCTTGCTGTAGTTGCAGTGCAGCAAGCTGGCCCTGTTATTGAAAACTCAGCACTCGACCCCAAGGTTGCATCAGAGGAATGAGAACAGGAAAGAGAATTTTGGGGGAGGAGGAAAGAGAATTTTTATTACTTTGCTGGCAGAGGAGGAAAAATGGTAGACCTTCTCCTCTCAAAATCCAAATTTCCTGAAAGTAGGCAGAAATACAGAGCTTTTAAAGGGAGGGCCCCATGGTTCTAGACTATTGTGGTTAAGTATTCTAATTGTCCCATCTGTGCCAAAGACAAACCCTGGGAACTCAGCCAGCTGCCCATCTGGGGGCTGGCGCTGCCTGGGATGGAGTTATCTCTTTTAACAAAGGACTTAACCTCCCTCAGGGATGCAGGCCAGGCTGCAATTCCCAAAAAGAGTGGGAGAAGCTTTAGAGAGACAGAAAATATTTTTTTTTCTTCAAGCCCTTTCCTCTGTTACAGTCCCAGAATTAACCGCCAGGCTGATGCCAGTGGGTGAACTCCATTGTTTTCCATTGTTTGGTAATTGTTGCTTCTAGTTGATTAATTTTCTTGTGATATTTCTTAATTCCTTTAATGCTCCTAACTCTCAAAGTTGTGGTAACATTACCTGATGCAGAGTTGTCAAGGCCTCAATTGTGTACCACCCAACAAAAGTCTACTGTTAAATTTTTACTCATTCTTTTAGTTTGAGATGCATAAAAGTCACCGATAGACTCATAATATCTTATCAGAAAATGAAGCTTCAAGAACTGATCCACTTCAATTTAATCTTTTTAGAGAAGAGAGAACTGTCCCAAATTGGCAAACAACTGGTTTAGCAGATTTATCTTGTGGAATAATGGACTGAGCATGACTGAGGATGAGAGTTTAATGGCAACAAAGGTACGGGGGGAGCAGGGGTAACTTTAGAGCTTAGTACAGTGTGGGAACAGAAATATTTTATTTTTCCATCACCAGGTTCATGACTGAGGTCCCTGTAACCAAAGATAAATAAACAAAATAAAAGTGTACAAATTTATTTAATATATGTTTTATGTAACACAAGAGTGTTCAAAAATAGAGACGCAAAGAAATAGGGAAACCTGTATGTTTTTATGCTAAGTTTGATAAAGAGTGGGGAGTCATCGACAAATATAATTTAGAGGACAAAAGGGCATGATCTAGTGGTAATAAACTGGGGGGAACATAGCCGGGCCTGTATCTTCAGTTTCTTCTCTGTATCCCTCTGTCTTCACATAAGGATGCTCATTTCCTCTGGGTATGGGGAGGGTACCACCTGAATGAGAATCTTATGACCAGCTTCATGGGAGAACAGCGGAAGGTGAGAGTGACCTTCCTGCTTCTGCTGTTTGCTCAAATGCCAAGGTGCCATAAATCTGAGTAATGTGTCCTGAACCTAATCTGTGCCCTGCCCAGGGAATCTAGAGCTGAGTATGGCATTTCCTATAAGGAATTTTGGGCAACTAACAAAAGCCATATAAAACCATCACGAACCAAGTTTCCATAGAATTGTAAGGAAGATGAAACACCATCTGCTTTAGCTCCACATTTTTCAAATGAAAAATAATTAAGGCCCAGGAAAATAACGTCTAGTTCATAATCACTCAGGTTAGTAAGGCCAGGAGAACTAGTTCAGAGTTCATCATCCAATGCCAAAAGCCTTCCTTCTCTTCAGCAGATATCCAGTGATCTAAACCTTATTCTGCAGACTGTGAACAATAACTGTAGTTTTTATTTCCCTCTTGTCAAAATGCAAAAAACACCAGAGAGTTGTACAATTGTCGTGGTAGTCTTTAAGTGTGCAACCAATTTGCACAGGCTTAAGATAAGTGCCATAGATATTTCTGTCCAAAAGGGGGAATAATTGGAGGCACAAAGGAGTTCGCAGCAATTCTGAAATTCAGCCTGTCACCTACTGGGAGTTGTTGGTTGAAGCTCGAGACCTAGGAATAATTCTTCACAGCTCATACTTCTGACCGCTGGCTGTTGGCTTTTGACTCCGTCATCGTTTCTTTTTCATGGAAGAGAAAAGCCCTTTGAGATTTATTAATAAGCAAGAAAAACAAAATGACGAACCATCAACATGGGAAAACATCAGATCAGTCCTGCTTGAAGGACATTCAACAAAGTACCTGATCAGTACTCTTGAAATCTGTCAAGTCATTTAAAAAAAAGAGAAAACTCTTAAAAAATGTCATATCCAAGAGAAGTCTAAGGAGACATGACATAAAAACATAATGTAATCTGAGTGGTATTCTGGATCAGTAAAAGAACATTAGGCCAAAATTGGAAAACCTAAATAAAGTATGGACTTCAGTTAATAATAATTTATCATTATCAGCTAATTAGTTGTGACAAATGTACCATACAATGTGAGATGTTAATAATAGGGGAAATTAAGTAAAGTTTATATGGGAACTCTGTGTACTATCTTCACAATTTTTCTGTAAACCTACAACACTTCTAAAAACAAAGTTTATCAAAACATAAAATAATCATATTACTATTCTTAAAATTCTTGTGCTGTATGCCACTTTAAAAAACGATATGGTTTTCTGGTTATTCACAGAGATTCTATTCTATCCATATTAAAATCCGTGATATTATACTTAAAAAAAAAAAAAAAAGGCCAAAACAGGCCACCTAAAGTCAATCTGCAGTGTGATGTTTGTAGGTAAAGATCTAGGCTTAGTTTGAACTGAGTCTATTTGCATAGACTAGACATTTTTCTATTTGAACACGGTCTAAGTCTATTTGAGCTGCTATAACAAATGTGTCTTAGACTGGATCTATTGCTCACTGTTCTGGAGGCTGAGAAGTCCAAGATCAGCAGATTGATGTCTGGTGAGGGTCCATTCCTCACAGAACGGCGCCTTCTTGGCATCCTTGCGTGACAGAAGGAATAAACAAGCTCCTGAAGGTTTCTTTTATAAGGACACTAATTCAATTGTCCTAAGGTCCACTTAGGACCTAAGGACCTTAGGACCTGACCACCTCCCAAAGGTGCCATCTCTTAATATCACCACACTGTGGATTAGGTTATAACATAGGAATGTTGGGGGGACACAAACGTTCAGACCAGAGCAAACATGCTTCTTCGATCTTCTTTTGGGGAAGGGTACTTCTTTTGGGTGGTTGAGGAATTAGTTTTTACATATTATCTAATATGTTTAAAATGTTATTTTATTTGCACAAGAAAGGAAAAGGATGACCATGTTTGGCATTAAAGTGCAGGTAACTTGCTCTTATATTTCTCATTGCAGGAACTGAAGGCAATGTTCTACCTTTTGAAAGCCAATATACAACCTTCTGGAAGTATATTTCAAAATGTAAGAGGCTATATTTTAAACCCTGGTTTCTCATTTCCAGGTGGATCTTACAGATGAGATACTCATGTGTCTGTGAGAGTTGCTGAAAAAAAAAGAAACCTCTTGTTGTCTGTCACTCTGTAGGATGCTAAGAATGTCTTCTCATAAAGGTACTGTTTGACACTCCTGCTGTGAAAACTCAGAAAGATTAGAAAACAAGAGCCCATCCTTGACTGTGTTGGGTATCTTTGTTTTAATTGTAAAAGCAATACCAGTTCATAGTAGGAAGACAAAGACCACACAGCTAATGGGACAGAAGATATAAAGTGAATGGTGAGTCTGTTCAGGCTCTCTGTCCCAGAAGTTTCTGTGGGGTTGACAGCCAAAGGAGCCAGAGCCTGTGGTTACCTGCAGGGATAAAGGAAGGTGGGAACGGAAGCTCTTTAATGATTCCTGCCAGTGAGACTTGGTATTGCTGTCCTTTCCGCACCTCTTCCTCCTCATCTTCTCTCAAAGAACCACGAGTGCCACCTCATTTTCCCGTGACTGCTGACTCCTCAAGGCTGGAAATGGAAATTCCATCAGAAATAATTGGGGGCAGATGAAAGAAGAATTTGAAGCAGATTTTTCTCCAGCTTTCCCTAAGGCAGACAATGTCCAAATCACTATAAAGTTTCCTTTCAGAAGAGAGAATCTCAGCAATAAATGGAAAAGGTATAGCAGTATGAGACTGAAATTTTCCTGTTAGCTTTTCTAGTGAGGCCCTTTAATCTCTGGCTATGTCCTTCCCCACCAAAACCTGCTGCTCGGAAGAAGCATGAGCTGACATGTATGTCTCCTGTCCATGGGTGCACCTTGCTGCCCACTGGCTCAGGGCCTGCAGTGGATGATGCCACGCCCATTCCTTTTACTCAATGCCCAGGAGTGATTTCTATTATTTACTGCTCAGGAGTCTTACACTCTGGTGCATATCATGTATTTCCAGAAGTCTTCTGGAAAGACAATTCCATATTGTACTGATGGTGCGTCCTATTAGAAAGTTCTTCTGTATGTCACCTAAATGCTACGTGTTTGGGGAAGCTCAGATCATCTCAATTTTGCTTTTGCTTTATATTAATAATATCTTCCCTTTTCTATTTATGTGAGGAAACTTTATAGGCAAATGTCCAAATCCTAGATATAAACTGTCTCCTATCTAATGTGCCACACTGGCTCATGTCCAGGAAGCCGCGTTAGAGACAAGAAGAATATAGTCCTTTGCCTGGCTGTCACACCTTCCTTATAAAGTCAAGACTGCCCGGGCCCGTTTTGACGGGACACAGCAGCTCATATGAATATGATTAGAAGAACAATGAACTCTCCCTATATCCCTTGCACTCTCATGCCATTAAGCAAGACCAGGTCTTGATTATAAGGCACTGGGGCTTTTGTCCACGGTGCAAAGTAAGTGACCCGTTCAACGAAAAGGAGGAATATTGTACCCAATGATATCACAGTTTCTGAGAGTGGCCATGGTCAGAGGTAGGGGTGGACTGAAAAGGAAAAAAATGATGCAATGAATGTGTGAAAAAAGGAGTGAGGAATTGGATCTAAAGTCTCAGTAAATAAAAAAAAATTGCAACATGAAATATCTGCACCCCCCTTTTCTGTTGAAATTAGACATTTGGATTTCATTAGTCATTATTTTTTTCCTGCTTGCTCTGTGGCCTTTCCTTGTAGCTAAAATGCTCAAGGTATTCAAAGGAGGAGAAGCCAACTAGATCAAATTCTCCAAATCACAGCTGAAAGATACTGGCTGGTCCCTGTAGATCTGGAATCTCCAGAAAGGTCTGGGATACTTTACTATGAGAGAGAGAGAGAGAGATTTACAACTTTGCAACCATAAAAGTTATACTTGACTGAAGATATGGGCCATTGGATACAAATTCATCAGGAATGTAAACATGTGAAATATGCAAAAAGATATTTGATCATCCACTACTGGGGGCCGGGCTCCTAAGTGACTTGGTCAGGCCATACTGTTGACGTATTTTAGAAAGAAGGAGGCTGAACATATCAGAAAGCTCCAGATTAAGTAGTTGTCAAGAAATTCTAATGAAAGAAGAACATAGCCTTACCCACTGACTGACTCTCATAGCAAAACCATGAAGACACAGACTTTGGAGGCAAAGAGATGAGAGCTACGTGTCCTTCCCCAAGTCACTAAGTGCTGTGAGCTTTGCCAACATGACGGGGAATGGAGGTCGTCATGGATTGGATCTGGATGTGGCGAGAGGTGCCTGAGGCAGCAGTTTTTGGCGGTCACAGGTTGTTAGATTTGCCAAAGTGTGAGTGTTGGGGAGTGACTTTGTTGCTGATGAAACGTTTTATCTGAGTGATATGTGCCCGACCCAGTGCTGCTTTCTACTCCTAGTAGCTTTCTTTACCTTGGGAATCCAAGTGTAGCTTTGAACTTTTAAAAAAATAAACTGTTCTCTGAGCTCCCCCCCACCCCCGCCCCAGTTGCCACAGGTGCCAAGGTTGCGCGCTCTGCCCATCGCTGCCGTTCCGGGCTCCGGGAGCCCAAGAGACATTAAAACCTGAATTTGATAGAGCCTTTTATCCGCAATTTCCCCAAACATACACCGAATAAAGAAATTCTCAAACTAGTTTTCATGGGCTATTTGTTCTGGGCCCAACCCCCAACCTCCTTTTACTTAGATTGACTGAAGTCAGCTGCAAAGTGCGTAAGTGCCAGTGATTTTGCTTTCCATATGCTACTTTTCTATCCATTTTAAAACCAATCTGATCATTCAAAGAGCTGCCAAACCCAGCCCTGAGGAATAAAGAGAGGCGAAGCAACCCTGCCATGGGGGAGGGTGGGCATCCCTGGCTGCTGCCTGAGAGCACTTCTTCCAGGTGTGACTATATTAAAGCCATATTTCACTTTAATGGGGAAGGACTGGAGAGGAGTGGGGGAAGGTGGCCCCTTCTGACGCATGGGGCTCCATTTGGGCTAATAAAAGATCACTTAGCCATGCGGGCTCATTACAATTAAATTGTCTCCAAACAGTTGCCTGCTTGGTAAACTTCAAGGGGAGAGCAGCTGAGGCCTGTGTAGGTGGGGGGCCGGGTCTGTCTCTGCCCTGGAGCCAGCAGTGACTCTCAGGGGCCCTTGTAAAGCTGACTGCATGGGACGTGCTGCTGAATGTCCCTGTGGTCCTTTTTCTCAGCAGAGGACCCACAGCCGAGGAGTTGGTTCTGCCCTAAAGCTCAGCGCAACCTATTTTTTCCCTTCTCATGCTATCCTACTCTAGTTTGGTTTCAAGGTAATATTAGCCCTGTTAAATGACTTGGGGATTATGCCCTCCTTTTCTATTTCCTGAAACAATTTATAAAATAGAGACTATTTATTACGTGATAGTAAAATAGAACCTGCTATAAAGCCTTAACACAGTGACTTTGCTTGCAGACTTTTATTTTTAAGAGTATGATTTGCAATGTTTTGATGTATGTGTATGCCCGTGGAGCCATGACGACAATCGAGATAGTGAAAGTAGCCCTAATCTCCCCAAATTTGCTCTTTTCCCTTTGTAATTTCTCTCTCTGTTTCCTTAAATCTTTACCCCAACCTGGGCCCCAGAGAAGTGGTGATCTACAGTAGTCTGTTAACATAGTTTGCATCTTGCTTATCCATATATTATAAACTGCATGCTGTATTTTCATTCTTCTGTTTAAATAACAAATAACTCTTTAAAACTATTTAAATAATAAAAACTGACATGTTTACCTATGTAATTGAGACTAATAGTATTCATTCCCTTGGGTATATCTATATATCCATCAGTATCATTTTCTGTCTCCCGTAAGGAATTCCTTTACCATTTCTTGTAGTTTGGGTCTTCCTAGGATGCATCATTTCAATTTTCATATGTCATGTTTGAAAGATATTTTCACTGGGTACAATATTCTAGGCTTAGAGATGTTTTTTCAGTACTAAAAATGTGTTGATACCCTTTCCTCCATGCCTGCTTTGTTTCAGACAAGAGATCTGCTGCCATCCTTGCCTGTTCTGTGTGGTGCTCCATTTTCTTCAGGCCGCTTTCCGGATTTCCTCTTTCTCACTGGTACTGGGCGATTTAACTAGGAGATGTATTGATGTAGGTTTTCATGCTTGGGGATGGTTGTGCTTCTTAGATTTGTGGGTTTATGGTTTTCAACAAAGTTTGAAATGTTTTGACCATTATTTCTTTAAATATTTTTTTTGTTACTCCTTTTCTTCTTTTTCAGGGATTTCAGATGCATGTTAGGTCACTGATGTGTCTTCATTTTCTAAATTGTTTTTTTCTTCTCTGTGAGTCATTGGGATAGTTACTGTGTCTTCAAGTTCACTCATCTTAATATTTAATCTGTTAATCTAATTCAGTGTATTTTTTTCTTTTGTATTGATAATACTATTTGTACATATTTATGGGGTACATGTGAAATTTTGTTACATGCATAGAGTGTATGATGATCAAGTCATGGTATTTGGGGTATCCATCAACTCAAGTGTTTGTCATTTCTGTGTATTAAAAACATTTCAAGGACTTTCTTCTAGCTATTTCGAAATATACAGTGCATTGTTAACCACATTCACCCCACTCTGCTATCAAACATTAGAACTTATTCCTTCTATCTTACTATATGTTTGTATCCACTATCCAACCTCTCTTCATCCTCTCCCCACTCAAAATACCCTCCCCAGCCTCTTGTATCTATCATTCTACTCTATACTTCCATGAGATCAACATTTGTAGCTTCCACATATGAGTGAGAATATGTGATATTTGTCTTTCTGTGCATGGCTTATTTCACTTAATATAATGAACTTCAGTTCCATCCATATTATTGCAAATGACATGATTTCATTCATTTTTATGGCCAAATAGTATTCCATTATGTATATATACCACATTTCTTTTATCCATTCATCTGTTGATGAACGTTTACGTTGGCTCAATATCTTTGCTATTGTGAATAGTGCTGCAATAAACATGGGGGTACAGGTATCCCTTGATATACTGATTTCATTTCCTTTGGATATATACCCAGTGGTGAAATTGCTGGGTCACATGGTAGTTCTATTTTTAGTTATTTTGAGAAATCTCCATCCTGTTTTCCATAGTGGATATATTAATTTACATTCTTACAAACAGTGTATAAGAGTTGCCTATTTTCCATATCCTTTCCAGGATCTGTCATTTATTTTTTCTTTTTAATAGCCATTCTAACTGGGGTAGGATTATATCTCATTGTTGTTTTGATTTGCATTCCCCTGATGATTAGTGATGTTGAGCATTTCTTTAATATACCTGCTGGCCATTTGTATATCTTTTTTGAAAAACATCTATTCAGATCCTTTGCCCACTTTTTAATGGGTTATTTGTTTTTTTGTGGTTGAGTTGTTTGAGTTCCTTGTCTATTCTATATATTAGTCCCTTGTTGGATGAATGGTTTGCAAATATTTTCTCCCATTCATCAAGTTATCTCTTCACTCTGTTGATTGTTTCCATTGCTGTGCAGAAGCTTTGTAGTTTAATATAGTCCCATTTGTTTACTTTTGGTTTTTATTGTCTATACTTTTGAAATCTGAGTCATAATGTGTTTGCCTATACCAATGTCCTGCAAAGTTTGCTCTGCATTTTCTGGTAGTCTTATGGTTTTTACTCTTATGGTTAAGTTATTAATCTGTCTTGAGTTGATTCGGCATATGGTGAGAGATAGGGGTTCAGTTTCATTCTTCTGCATATGGATATCCAGTTTTTCCAGCACTGTTTATTGAAGAAGGTATCCTTTCCCCAGTGTATGTTTTTTTCTGCTTTGTCAAAGCCCATCAGTTGGTTGTAGGTGTATGACTTTATTTCTGAGTTGTCTATTCTGTTCCATTAATCCATGTGTTTATTTTTATACCAGTACCATGCTATTTTGGTTATTATAGCCTTGTAATACATTTTAAAGTCAGGAATTGTGATGCCTCCAGCTTTTTGCTTTTTGCTCAGGATTGTTCTGGCTATTTGGGGTCTTTTTTTGGTTCTATACAAATTTTAGGATTGCTTTTTCTATTTCTATGAGAAATGACATTGGTATTTTGATAGAGATTGCATTGAATCTGTACATTGCTTTGGTTAATATGGACATTTTAATGATATTAATTCTTCTGATCCATGAGCATGGGATGCTTTTCCATTTGTTTCATCCTCTTTAATTTTTTTCATAAGTGTTTTGTAGTTTCCTCATAGAGATTGTTCACCTTGTTGGTTAAACACATTCCTATGTATTTTTTTTGTAGCTAATACAATGGGATTGCCTTTTTGATTTCATTCTCAGCTAGTTTACTATTGGTTTATAAAAACACTAATGATTTTTGTGTGTTGATTTTGTGTCCTGCAACTTTACTGAATTTATCAGATCTAAAAGTTTTTTGGTGGGGTCTTTAAGTTTGTCTAGATAGAAGATCATGTCATCTGCAAAGAGAAATAATTTGACTTCCTCTTTTTCAATTTGGATGCCTTTTACTTCTTTCTCTTACCTGATTGCTCTGGCTAGGACCTCCAGTACTATGTTGAATAGGAGCAGTGAAAGTGGGCATCCTTGTCTTGTTCCAGTTCTTAGAGAAAAGGCTTTCAGTCTTCCTCATTTTGTATGATGTTAGATGTGGCTTTGTCATATATGATCTTTATTATGTTGAGACTGATAAAATTCAACATCCTTTAGTGATAAAAACTCTCAAAAAATTACATATAGAAGTAACATACCTCATTCAGTGAATTTTTAATCTCCAACATTGCAGTTTTCATCTCTAGAAGTATGGCTTTATTTCTCTCAGGTATCAACTCAACTTTTTTAACATAGGGAGTACAATTATTCTTGTCTGGTAATTCTGTTACAACATTTATGTCAATTTTCTGGATTAGATTTGATTAATTGGTTTTGTTCCCCCCTCCCATTTGAGTTACATTTATCTGCTGCCCTTGTTGTCTTGTAATCTTTGATAGAATTCCAGATTTGTGATTTTTACATTGTTCAGTGCTGAATATTTTCTTTAAATATTCCTGAGATTGGGCCTGAGACTTAATTGAGATACTTGTAAATAGTTTGATCCCTAATTTCTTGCTTTGAAGATTTGTAAGTTGGGAACAGAGCAGCATTTAGTGTAGATATAATTACGTCCCACTATTGAGGTAAGACCCTTTGGAGTCACCTACCCAATGATGCTCTATAAACTATGAGGTTTTCCTATCTGTCTGGTTGGGATAATCCAAGCAATGCTTCTGTCAGTATGTATGCCACCGACTATTCCCTCTGTTCATTTTGAATGTTATTTTCCCTACTTCAAGTAGTTTCCTCACACCATATACTATTAAGTGCTCTATTGAATACTAAGGGGTAATCCTCTGCTTGTCTCTGGAGTTTTCTCTCTGCGTAGCTCTCTCCTCTCTGGTATTCTGCCTTGGGAAGTCCAGCCATCTTGATAACCCCAAATTTTCAGTTCTGTCTTCTCCACTTGGAGTTTTTCAGGCTTAATCTGGTTTGTCTCTTCCTAAATTAAATTCTGGACACTCTTTCAAAAAAAGCAAGGTTAGGAAATCTTAGGCCTCATTTCATTTTTTTTCCCTGAAGGAACGTGATCTTTTGTTGCCTGATAGCCAGTGTCTTGAAAATAGCTGTTCCAAATATTTTTGTCTGTTTTCTTTTTTGTTTGTTTGTTCCAGGTGTCTAGGCAAAAATGGTTTCTGTTACACCTTCTTGGTTGAAAGTGGAATCTGCATGGATTCATCTTCTCTAATGGCTTATAAATATATTTTGTTTTGTCTGTCAAATTTTTCTTGAATATTTTTTTAAAATAAATTTTTAATAAACTTTCCATTCCATTTAAGATTTCAAATTTCTTACATAATAATGTTCTTAATATTTTCTTTTAATTTTCAAAAACCTATTTTATGTGCTATTACATTAAATATTCACTCTTAAGTTAATTACTTGAAAGTTCCATTTTATATTGACTACCTTGCCAAAATTATATATATTTCATTTTATTAATCTTTTCTGTTGCTTTTGATGACTTTGTTTTGTTTGTTTAACTTTTCATTATTATTTTCTTCCATCTATTTTTTTGGAATTACTCATCTATTGATTTTCTAAATTCTTGAGGACAATTTTTTAAAATATATTTTTTACTTCCTAATATAGATATATTTAAGACTGTAAATTCCTCTTTAAAAACCTTAGCAGTATTTTCATTATAATTCATTTCTAAACATTTTATTATTTCTAATATTATTCCTATACTGACCCATGAATTACTTTAAAATATTTTAAAATAACAAATATACACAGTGAGGGTGAGATCAGAGTTTTCTACCTTTATTGGATTTGATAACCTTATAGTCATATGATCTGAAAAATCTAAGCTTAAGATTAAACTTATTTTGTTGTGTAGTCATTTTATATCATACCATTTTTTTGGTTTATTTAATCATCAATTACTAATATAAATTATTTTTCACTGTCTTCTTACTTCCATTGTTTCTGATAAGAAGTCAACAGTTATTTGATTTATTTTCTCCCTCAATGCAGTGTGTCATTTTTCTTTGCTTGTTTTCAAAATATTCTCATTATGTTTGATTTATAGCACTTTGCATATGATGTGTTGAGGCATAATCATCTTTATGTTTAGTTTCTTGGGGGTGACTAAATTTCTTGATTCTTTAAATTTCTAAATTTCTTCAAATTTGTAAACTTTTAAGTCATTAGTTCTTCAAATAATTTTTTTTGTGCCATTCTGTCTCCTCATCCTCTGAGATTTCAATCAATCATATTTGAGAACATATAATATTGCCCCACAGGACTCTGAACCTCAACTCTCCCATTCTTTTTCTCTGGGTTCTTCAGATTTCATAATTTGTATTGATTTACCTTGACAATCTTGTTTCATCTTCATCATTTGATTCAGACCACCCAGTAAATTTTTTATTTCAGACATTGTATTTTAATTTTTAATTCTAAAATTGCCACTTAGTTCTATTTTACCATGAGATTGTATGTATTTTAATTCATTATGAGCATATTTTCCTTTATCTCACAAAACATACTTCTATAGCTGCTTTACATCTTTGTCCACTTATTCAAACATCTATGACATCTTGAGATTAGCTTCCAATAATTCCCTTGGGATGGATCTCATTTTCCCAACTCTTTACATATTGCATAGTTTTGCACGTGTCCTGGATATTGTGAATGTCGTATTGTGGAGTCCTTAGATTATGGTATATTCTTTCCAAAATTTTAAAATTTTTATTTACTAAGCAATTTAACTTGGTGGACTCATTTTGTAAAATTTGTTTCTTGGAAGTTAGCCCAAATAGCAGTTCAGTTATTTTTATCATAAGCTGAATTGCTTGTTGTGCACCCTGCATGGGCATATTTCAAGGGTAAGGAAGAGTCTTGGCAGAATTGCTACACAGAATTTGGGGTTTTCCCTGTATGTCTCTTTCTTTCCTGTAATTTCCCTACTACATAAGGGCTCTAGTTACCCACTTGTCTTCTTGTTCCTTAAGTCAGAAAAACAGCACGTTCTTTTATAGGTGTCTAAATTTACCAACATGCTGTGAAGACTGCAATTGCCCTCCGTCCTACTGACTATCTTCCCTTTCGACCTCCAGGCACAGGCCGACCAAGATCTCTCTGATCTTGTAAATGTCAGAGAATGTCTCGCAGTGGCTGATGAGGTCCAGGAGATAATTGTGATGGTGGCTAAAGGGAGATCTCGACTGCAGTGCTAGCTTAGCAGGAGTCTGGAGCTCAGAGCCAGTGTGGTGGAGCCGGGGGGCAGGGCGGAGTGGGTGGAAAAGGCCCCCAACCTCACACAGAGGGCACATCCCTCTAGGTCATTGTCATCGCAGGCTGTCAATTGAATACTTTTTAAACAGTCTTGAACTCTGAGCACTTACATATGGAAACACTAAAAACATCTGTTGTTGGTATTACAAATTTTAGTACAAGGGAACAATTACTCCAGACCATATAGAAAATGATCAATGGACAATGTAGAATAAGAAAAACAAACAAAGAGGATTCAGAAAGTACCAGAAAATGGAAATTCCATTGGTCATAGATCCCAAATTTGGTGGGATTGAACGCTAATATCATAATTATACTGTATATTCATTCACTCACTCATTCAGCGAAGAGCGCCAAATCCCTGCCACATTCCAATTACTCTGCTAGACCCTGGATATAGCAGTGATCAGAGCAGAAATGGCCACAACTCTCTTAACTTTAAAAATGGCTTGTATTATTTTGCATACATTAATTGTTTATGAAATTAAGTTTGGTTATTTTGTCCTGGGGGTTGAGTCATATTACACACGATATGATCAGACGTACCTGATCATACTTCAGATGTATCTTCACATTACCTTCTATTTTTGTTTACAACAATTACCACAGTTCACAAATACTTATTAATATATGTGATCATCTATAATGTTGAAGTTTTTTAAATTGCAAATAACATAAAAATATGACTCAAACATCTGCTAAAATAATAAGGAGGATTTTTGTTTTTTCTTTTTAACTAGGTAGGCATAGCGAGAGCTCCTTGCCCTTTCATTGTAGAGGGTTCCCTGGTCAACTAATCATGTTGCCCCAGGCCTGATCTCTGATAGGACCTCTCCTGTCCAATATCCATCTTGGCCAGACTAAAACAGACAGTAGGAAGGACTCAGTCTCACTCTTTTCACTGTCCAATTCCTGTTTTGATGCGAGCTCAGGGAGTTGGAAATTGCTAGGAGCTAAGCAGTTGTAGGCAAAAAAATCATGGCCAGGTTTAGGGTTTTGTTTACTCAGTGAGTAACTCAGTGGCTCACAAAAAAAGACGTTTGTTTTTTTGCCTAAGAATCTGTTATAAACAGTACAGTTTCACACTGCGGGCTTTGGATTAGATTCAGGTCTACTTCATGTATCTTATTTTAAGTTCCTGGCAGAAGAGCTCTGGGTACTTTGGGCATAATTTTATCATGGCGTTTCAAGAGCTGTCAGAGCTCAGTCAAACTAGAGAAGTACATTTGAGGCATCTTCTAGGGTCGCATATTACTACTATTTTTTTGATTATAGAAAGTCACATGGCCAATTCTCCGATATCAATGACAACATGCATACTTTGCCAGTAAGGGTATATCTGCAAAATCTATGTTACAGCAAGCCAATAATCTAATCAATGGAAGAAGATGATGGTGAAAAGAATGGCTTTTCCCTTCTACTTTTTGCCAAAGATTTCATTGATGATAAAGTTTGGTGGGACTATTTTCTTATACTCGAATTTTTCTCTCAGCTTTGAAGTTACTCTTCCAATACGATTTTAGTAGGAATTTCTTACATATGTATTTTTTTTGTCAGAAAACTTATTTTCAGTGATACTAGTTGACTTCAAATTCAGTTTTCTTCTCAATTGGTCATTTTACAGGAAAAGTAAACCCCATGTTTCTTTAACAGAAGTCCAAGCAATTCTTCTTATAAGTATATGCTCCTTTGTTACTAGATAAGGCTTGCTGAACAATCCCTTAAAGAAAGTGTCCTAAGAGGATATGATAATGGCAGAGGATCTGTTTGGTGACATAACATGGTATCTGAACAATCCAGAAATTTCATGAGACTATGTAAGCCTGAAGCTGGTCTTCACACTGGGCTTCAGGTCTTGCTGCATGTGCCATCTCTGTCTGTAGCAGTGCCTTGTCCCCTGTCTAACTTTTCATGGGCAAGCCAATAGGAGTAACTTGGGGGTACCACACTTAGTAAACACTGCTTGACTAAGGAAACTCATACAAGGGCGCACTGAGCTCACAGGAATGGATCTGTTAGAGAAGGAAATTCTAAAGTGATCTGACATGTCTGTTAGGGTCAGTCAGTGTCTCTAGACAGAGAAAGAAAATAATTTCAATAAGAAAGCTCTGTGGAGACTTCGTCAGTCACTATTCGATTTTCTATGAATCCCATACCGACTGGTATCTGCTTTGATCAAAAGATAATGCTATTTTGATTATTTTTTCATCCATTTATAAATTGTCCATCTATTCTCAAACTGGGCATGCAGTTTTGTTTTTTATATTGTAATACATATGGATAAAAGGTCTTTCTGGACACATGCTTATCTTGAGAATCAGAGAAGGATTCTGTGTAGGACTTGAGATGTTTTGGTATTAAAGAATGTTGGATGTTCTATTATCTCCTCCAAAGGGATTTCTCATATTTCCAGGTCATACACAACAGAAATCATTTCTCCACAATCTAAAATCTTTCTGTACCTATAGTAAATGTGTTCATTCTCATTAAAGTACAAATTACCCTTACACAAATCCCAGGATATAGATATTCACTTCTCTATATTTTTCTGATTTCCACCTGTGAATACACAGATCTGAATCATTTCTGCTGGCATTCATTTGAGAGAAAGGGGTGGGGGGTTTTACAAGGTGTTCTTGAGAAAATTAAGGGAAGCTGTGGTAAAATAAAATTGTGCATCAGAGCTATGTCTTAGTATGATTTTAGAATATTGGTTGGGGTGCTGAGGGAGGTAGGAAAGAGGCTGAGCAGTCCGGTCAGAAAGTGCTTCTGTAGCATTTATGCCGTGGCATGAGGTTGGTAAGGGCACAGTGAAGGCTATAGTGTATCACGCCCTGTGTGGATGGGTGAGAAACATAACTGAATATAAGTGACTATGGGGACTCAGCAGGCAAGAGGTAACACTCTGGGTAATACCATCAGAAAGCCATAATATGTGTGGATGAATGAAAAGAGAAAGAGAATATTAATTTATAATGCACAGCACCACAACAAAGTGAAATAAATTTGTAAACATCTCATTGACTTTTTATAGGAGGAAGTTCTTAAAAATTTCAAAAGAGGTTATTAATAATTGACATATTATAAATACCATTACATTTTTAAGTTTAGTATGCAGGTCTCAGTAGTATTTATTGAATACTGCTTTGATTTATTTTAAGTGGTATTATTAAAATACATCAAATAGTTTCTTGCTGTGTTTACTACAATATTGTTAAAGATATTTCTCAATAGATTATAGAGTATATTCCCCACAAGAACCTATAGGTTCAGGAGAAATTTTTCTCTGTTAGCAGTATAAAAAATAAAACTGCTTTATTTTTGCCTTATGGACATTCATTCAAAAAAATTCCTAAGTGTTTACTGTATGTCAGCTACCATGCTGGGTTCCGAGGATACAGCAGTGAATAAAATAGTCAAAAATCTCTCATGAAGCTTACAGTCTAGCAGGAGAAGTAAAGTAGATAAGAAACATAAAAAATAATTAGCACGTGTAGCATGCCAGGTGGTGAAAAATGCTCTGGAGAAAACATAGAGAGTGAGAAGACGAGGAAGGAATGGGCCATCACTGAAATAGTGACATTCAGCTAGAGCTTAAGGACAGGTGACATTTGTGTGGCGACTCTCAGGATGTAAGACAGAAAGCCACATGGATATCTGGGGAAACAGCTTTCCAGGCAGCGGGAGGAGCAAGTGCAAAGCTCTGCCGCGGACCGCGGTGGAAGGTTGAGGAGCAGCAGAGGCAAGACTGGCAGCCCACGAGCAGAGGGCAGCGTGGGAAGGCAGGCGGGTCAGGACACCTGCCGGGGGCAGAGAGGAAGCACCAGCGATTAAACAGGGGGAGTTTAACGTAAAGGAATATTAAACTAACAGGAGGTTGGAGTAACAGAGGATTCACTAGGAAGAGGTAAAGAGAACACTGAAGAACACAGAAATTCTATTAGGTTATTAAGTATGAAATGTCCGTTTCCCTTAAGTACTAAGTTTGACAGTTGATATCGCTGACATTTCACTTTGACACTTCTGGTTTTATTTTTATTGTGATGGTACATCCTCAGTCTTTCAAATGAACATTTTGGCTTGTGATTGTCTTTCAAAAAAATTTTTTAGAGCAATTTTTGTGAAACCACAGGTAAGTCAAAATTTCATGTTATTTTTGAATATGAATGTAGTCCATCATGGAACCAATGCAGCACAGACAGCTCAAAATATCAATTAAGTGTTTGGGAAGGATGTGGCTAATGAATGCATAGTACATTGATGGTTTGAGAAGTTCTGCTGATTTTTTACCTTGAAAATGATCCACGCGGGTGACCTGAGACCAAGGTGATAATGATGAGCTGAAAGCTGGAGTGGAAGTGAATCCATCTCAACCTACCCGTGAAGTAGCAGCAAGGTTTGATGTTACTATTACTGATGTTACTATATATTGGACCATTTGAAACGTATCAGCAAGGTAAAGAAACTGGATGGTTGGGTACTGCATAAATTAAACGATTGTCAGAAGAGAAATCGTCTTGAAGCTTGCCTTTTTTTGCTGTCACGACATAAAGGCGAACCATTTCTACACCATATTGTTATGTGTGGTGAAAAATGGATTCTTTTTGACAATCGCAAGTTCAGCACAATGGTTGGACAAAGATGAAGTGAAACACAGTCCGAAACTGAATATTCATCAAAAAAGTTAATGGTGTCTGTTTGGTGGTCTAGGGCTGGTATTATCCACTACAGCTTCATGAAATCTGGTCAGTCGATTACAGAGGATGTCTACTGCAACCAGTTGGATGAATGACAAGGATGCTGTGATTAAGCAGCCCAGATTGGTCGACAGGGACACGCCAAGCCTCTTGCAAGACAATGCTAGACCACATGTCGCACAAACAATGTTGCTCAAACTATAGAATTTGGACTTGGAAATTCTGTCATCTGCCTTATTCACCAGACCTTTCACCAACTGACTAGCACTTTTTCCAGGCGTTGGACCACTTCTTGTAAGGAAAAATATTCAATTCTCAACAAGCTCTGGAAAACACCTTTTGCAATTTCATCACCACTCACTCTCCAGGTTTCTTCGCTGCTGGCATAAACAAGCTACTGCTAAGATGGCAAAATCGTGTCAATAGTTCAGGCACAAACTTTGATTAATTTTACTGCTTCTTGTTTGAGACATAACAAATGGCACTTCTGATTCAAAATCGGACATTTCATATTTAATGACCTAATAGTTCCAGGGAGCAGCTGCCACCTGCAGGGCTGAGACGCTGCACCCAAGGGAGGAACAAATCTGGGAAGCCACCTTCCTCCTAGGCCTGAGGTCTGGACCTCGTGAGTTTGTGGTGATTCTCTAGGACGATCCTCTGTCTAATACCTCTCTGTGGTCAAAATAGACCTGCAGTCTATTTTGCAGTCTATTATCTCCTGCAGCGGTGTTCAAAAGGTGGGCTCAGACTGTGCACATTCTAAATTGCAGCCCCATTGCTTAATAATCTCACTTCCCAAGTATTTTTCACAAGATGCTTAAATTCTCTGTACTTTGTTATCTTAGCTGAAAATAGGGATAATAATATTTAATCACATAGGATAACTGTTGTGAGAATTAATAAATTAATCTCTACAAAGCACTCACAAAAATGCCTGGTGCCTAATCAGCATTCATTCAGTGTTATTAGTATTATTATTGGACGGATTCCGCATTATTTTTATGCTTCACGAAAATGAACAGATTTTTGTGGTCATAAGTATTAATTAGTTACAATAAATTTTTTTGAGCTAATCTTCCTCATTAAGTTTTGATGCAGGGTCTAGTTCAACTTCATGCAAAGTTGATTGAAAACAACTCCCTCTCCCCCCACCAATTAGTGGGAATGAGCACAAGAGAGTATTTTGGGATACGCTCAGGTGAGTACTCCCCCCCCTTTTTTTTTCACAGAGTTAAAATATTTAATGACAAAATTAGGGTTTGCTGTCATAGTGAATCAATAGAGCAGGTGTTACTTATCTCTAAATTAAACAAAAATTATATTTGACATCTTACAGAACTTCTGGAGAATAGCTGTATAACAGACATCAGCAATATTTCAATTCTAAAAATGAAGAGCAAAACCTATCTTTAATATCCTTTATTTAGGGCATCTTGTAAATATTTTTATATAAATACACAACCTTTGCTAGCCACAAAAGTATTAAAACAGATTTCACTGTAATTTTAAGTCTAACACATAATCTTAACTTTTTAAGAGCTTAAAAAAAGTTAACTACTGATGTTGTTACATTTTAAAAATACATTCTTTAATATGAAACATTAACCTGAATAATTGCATACTTCCTGTACACAGATATCTAATAATACTAGTGAGGAATACTACGGCTACGTTCCAGGAAGAAGTGGTAACACTGGGAAGTGTCTTTTCTTTCTGTGTTATCAATGTAATTTGAGAAGTCCTTCACAGAAATATAGTATCCCCCAAATTCATAGTGAAGTGCAAGAATAAAACAAACTGAAATTGTCTCCCAGCAAGCTCAACCAAATTGGTCCTAAATGATGTGAATTACTTTAGCAATTTTCTCTAGGTTAGAACATAATAATATTTGGACTGCAGCACCTTCTATGAAAACACAGCAAAGAACTTCACATGTGTTATCCCAGGGCTCC
>CAUYRT010032672.1:0-44888 GCA_963574885.1 Lepilemur ruficaudatus | reverse complement strand
CAAAGATAATTATGAAAATCTACACAAGTTGCTATTTACCAGATCTGTAGTTTCATTCCTCTAATAAAAAATCCTTTGGGGGTTGGGGGGTAAACCCACAACTGAGCGATGTGGTGGGCACTGTGGAGGGGTGGGACATGCTTGAAAGGTAGTTGGGGAGCAGAATTAGGGGTCTCAATAGGGGGAAGGAATTCCTCCAAAACTGATTTATGTGATTAACTGTACATCTTGGTAAATTCACTAAAAATCATTTAATTGTACACTTAAAATGGAGTAAAGGCATGATATGTAAAGTATACTTCAATAAAGAAAAAGAAATCCTATATAGCACATCTGAAATTTCAAAATCAAATGCTAAATAGAAAAAATTATTGTGGTGATAATAAAAAATGGTTTTATTTTATTAGTAATAAAGACTATCCATTTCTACAGTCATTAGTTACTAAGAATTATCTACAAATGCCACCCTGTTGAAAGGTCTCTTATTTTAACATTTGAAAGGAGAATTGTATGAGTATGTGTGTACATAAACACATACACGCATGTGCATATACAGGTACACACACACATATAAGTCAATTGATTTCCAAAGTGTAAAATGCTAACCCAAACTAGAGACATGAAAGCATTTTCTCCTGTTTTTGACATTTTAACACATTGTTAAACTTCAATGTACATTCAACCCGAATTCAAATAAACTATCATATGTTATTTTAAAAAACGTATACTATTGAATCATATTTTATCTTACAAAATTGATTCAATGACTATGCCTTACTTGTTGACTAAAAAGTAATGCTTACATATTATGTCTATCATTAAGCAGTTATTAAATGAGCTTTATAATATAATAATTAGTGTTTTGCTGATAAAAATAAAATGTTTACTTAAAATCACATTACATACTACTACATGTACCAAAAATAGAAAATAACTTTTTAGATTCCCTAGATTATTTCATTATTGCATATTACTAGTAGAGGAATTTCTATGTCAGAACATTTGAAAATATCATCATAGCTTAAGTATGGAGAGGAAAAAATTAAGACATTTCATGGAGTAACAGTAGTCCCAAATGACAACAAAAATATTTTCTGTTAACAACAATTCATTCAAGGAGCACTTGCTGAGATTCTTTTTATTAGGGTGTTCTAAAATGTTTGCGAAACAATAAATAAAACATGATAGTTTATGAAACATCTAATTTTATGACAGTCACTCTGTCAGGGTCTGAAAGTATTAATATAATATTGAACAAGGTGGGAAAGATGCTCATCTTCATCAGGTTTGTAGCTCAGTGAGAGACATTAAACAAAGAAATCAACAAAAAATTAAAAGTTGCAAAGAAAGCTATGAAAGAACCTGAATGACAATAGTATAAATATAGTTTAAAAATTTTCAGGATTAGGGTTAACCTCAGACATACCATGGAAGATTTAACTGTACTTATGAATAGCATGCCAATATTTCCAATTTGGGCGATATAAATATTAATATAAAGGTATAACTGAGGTTGTGAGATGGAAGGGAGAGGAGAGGCGAAAAGAGGTGTGGAGAGCTAATATCCTCATCCAACAAAACAATACTTAGTGAAGAGAAGTCTGTAGCTGCACTGTCCAAAGCCATTACTATGAGCCACATGTGGCTATTTAAATTTAGACTAATTAAAATTAAATACAATTTAAAATTTTGCTGTTCCTAAATCTCACTAGCCATATTTCAGATGCTCAATATTGACCTGTAGGTGGTGACTACCATACTGAACAGTAGTCATGAACCTTCCATTATTACAGAGAGTTCTAGCGGACAGTGCTGGCCTGTCGTGAACAGATAAAGATATAAGGATGTGAGAATGCTGTCTGAGCAGAGAGGAGGTCTGTGGTGGAAGTGAGATGAGTGATGTACATAAAATGAGAGAAGGGAAGACAGGAAGGCTGCTAAATCTTCACCAATTCAGACAAGAATGTCAATAGTAAAGTGATAACGCTCAGTTGATAGTTTTATATTTTTATAAGGTACTATATTTAGAATCATTGAGATAACCCACATAGGTGCTAAAAATAGAAATTATTCCTCTAGAGTGGTCCTGAGGAGAGGAGTGGGGCTAGAGAGTATGGCTTTCCATTGTATAACTTTGGGTACTGCCTCATTTTTCATCATCAGCATATATCACATTGCTTTTAAGCATTTTGTTAAAAAATATCCTAGTTTCTCTTGGGAAAATGAATTGGCAGGGGTAAGAGGTTAAGGGGACAGACTACTTGTGGGGACTTGGCAGTAGTTCACAGGAGAGATAATGGCTTTTCTCTGCAATCGGTAGACGATCACGTAATGAAGGTCTGAACAATGGAGGTGGGAGGACACGGTGAAAGGGAAGAAAGAATGAGAAGAGGATATTTATGCAGGAGCCTTACGTGAAGATCTTCGATGTAGCCAGAGGCTGATAAACACATTAAATTCAGGTTATTGTCCTATTTGTGTTTAACAAATGATTTGAGGGGAAAGACATGTAGCTTTTCTCAGGACCTCACCATCATCCCGGGCCATAGAAAGCTGTCCAGAGAAGGTCCCCGTCAGACACAGCCCCTGCCACGGGGAACACACTTCCGCAGCTAACGAGTAGGACATGAGACACATGGCTGGAGGGTGTGAGGCCTTCTCAGAGAGTTCTTAGAAAGGACGTGGAACAAAGTTAACCTGTCCCATGTGTTTTCTTAAGGAATAAATGGTGATGTTCCTATGCAGTGTTCTAGTTCCTTCAGAGACATGCAATTAAGGAAAAGCAGTAAATCAGTAAATATTACATTATCATGTTAATGACCCAGTTGGCAGGCTCCCAAGATAATAGGGTTGCCTGGAGTGCAACTATGAATAGAACTCAACATCCTAGAGAAAAATATTAAATACACAAGTTATCTGATCACTTTTAGTGCCAGCTTTATACTTACTGCTCTACTTGTTTCCTATTGACTTTTGTTTCCCTTCTCTCATTTTTTTTCTTTTTAATTTCCTCAAAACAAGATTCAGACAGGTGAGAGGTATGCAGGAAGACAAGTGGATGAAAAAATTGATTAAATGCTAGAATTTTTTCATAAAAACCAAATGTTATGAACTTCTGGCCAATTTTTTTTTTTTTTTGCAGTGAATTCCAAATTCATGCTTTCCCTCCACTGCAAATATACAGAAATGGGATAGAAAATAGAAATGAAAACAATATAGATGGACTCAGAAACAAGAAAAGGATCTCTGGGGACCAGAAACAGAACTGAGACATAAAAGCCATGAATAAGGCTGTAGCCACAGTGGTGCTGAGCCCTGCATCTGGAAGCCAGCAGTGGTAAGAAGTACTCAGCTCCTATAGGACAGGGAAGCACTGAAACTAAGGTGCTTGAAGCGACCCCGGACTCATAAAAGAAGGTAAGACAGATATGTGACCAGCATGACTGCACAGTTTTTAGCAGGCTACAGGCCTATCATCATTGCTGGAAGACATGGGCAGAGCTTAGCAATCCAGACACTGATTAATGGGACACTGAATCCCACTGCTTAGTGGCTGGATCTGCGATACCACCATAATCCACACAATGGAGATACCTCCACGACGGCCCCCACATGCCATTATGGCAAGCCCAAGGCATGAGTGAAGGTAACTACAGAATCTCTAAACAGGGACAGTGATGTGCTCGGTACTGATGTTTTCCCTAGTCTGGAATTTAACCAGAAGATAGAAAGTAAAAAGACATACACAAATATTTCTTCCCAAAATTACATTAACGGCAAACTGTCAAAACACATTAAGGAACCTAATGTTAGGGAAAAAAACAGCAAATAAAATTAATCATCAGAATATTAATTCACTTTGGGCGAAATTAATTTTATGTAACAGTTTGACAAAGACTGTAAATAAGTATACAGAGTACTCGGGGAATTAAATGAAAGACATGTTCTATTTAAAATGAGCAAAAGTTTGTGAAACAAAAAGACAGCAACTTTAAAAGAAGAGATGAATATGGGAAGATCTAATTGGAAATCTAAGGGTGAAATAGCACGTAGCCATTGATTTAAAAGTGCTCAATAGACTGGTTAAATTCTGGACTGTATGTAGAGTTAGTCAGGACTGAGTACATCACTAAGAAAGAAGATAAGGAAATGAAAATATGAAAAATGTGACCAATAAAGAAGCAAGGAGGGTGGATTAAGAGGTATTCCAGAAAAAATAATAAAATCAGTGGGTGGGAAGTAATATCTAAAGAGATGAGAGCTAAATCTAGAATTAAAGAGAATTAAATAAATATGAATCTTCATATCAAAAGTGCACTCTAAGTACAAATATGGATAAAAATAAATCCATATCAAGGTACATTCTTGTGAAACTATACATGCTCTAGAGAAACCCTTAAAAGTTACCAGAGAGGAAAAGGCAGATTACTTATAAAAGAATACCCTTCACACATAAAACAGACGTTTTCATTGGCAATGATAGATGCCAAAATACAATAGGATAATAGCTTTGAAATGCAGAAGGAAAATAACTGGCAATGTAGAATTGTATACACAAATCAGCTATCATGTGAGAGGAAAGACAAAACAATGGCATAAAGTAAAAACATTTTCATGTGCACAAAGGTAAGAGTTTACCATCCATAGCCCTTGATAAAGTATTATTTAAAAGATGAACTTACACCAGAAGAAAAGTGAAACCAGAAGAATCCACATGATACAAAAAACAGTAGGGCAGAAATTGATAAAATATGTGATTCTAACTAACAATAAATAATTTCTAAAAAATGAATTTCTGTGAGATGAAAAGAAAAGCTAAAATGCAACACAATAACTACAGGTGGCTGAGTACAGGGACGTGAGTCTTTAATAACAGTTTTATTAACAGTCTTTAATAATAGTTTTAGTGTGTGAAGATCTCTACCGTACTTAGTAGAAAGAGACAAAGACTGATTAATTGCAGGTTTTGTTATACAAATTGATATTGAAGCAAATATGTTTAAATATTCAAAGGTAATCACTAAAATAATTTTTAGAAAGTTCCATTGCCTCCTCACCAGCAGAAGGCAAAAAATAGAAATACAGGCAATGTAGTTAAGTCGACAAAGTACAAAATGGGGACAAAAGAGGAAAATGAAAAAGGCAGCAGAGACTAATATGATAGCATGAATAAGTGCAGTTATATCCAAAATCCAATAAATGAAAGTGAATAAATATCAGATATTATAATAAAAATTATCAGATTGAATTTTAAAATCCAGCTACATTCTGCACACAAAACAACAGAGAGAGAAATGAATGAATGAGAGAATAAATGTACGGTCTCGTGGCCAACCACAGTGAGTGTTTCCAATCAGTGGTGGCCCTTCTAATGGTGATTCAGGAACCCAGGCTTTTTTCTTCTTGAGTCTCCTTCATCTTCAACACGTGACTCCCAATTTCATTGTGTTCAGGTTCACTGAGCCAGTAAGAAAAAGAGAACGGAGAATCAGGCATGAGAATATTTTTGCGTGTGGGCCTGGAAGTGGTATGCCTTACTTTCAGTAACATTCCATTGGCTAGAACTCAGACTTAGAAGACTTAAGTCAGCTACATTAAGAAGGGGCTTATTACTGAGCAGAAAAAATCTAGGCAATTTGAAGACGTGAATAGAAAATAAAACATTTTTAAATATCTAAGCAAAAATAGAGGAAAATACTGTAAGAATTTCTTAAATAGACCAAAAGCACAAAACATGAAAATGATTAATTTTCCTGCAAATAATTTAAAAACTTTGTTTAACAAAAGACACCAAATATTAAGATAAATTACAAAGCACAGACTGAAGGGCTTATTGCTTATGCTCATGAAAATATTACCCAGAATATATAAGAATAACACAGTAAGAAAAAATTAAACTAAAAAATGGGCAGAGGCTTGAATAGGCAGTTTACTGAAGAAGTCCAAATGACCAATAATTACATGGCAAGATGCAAATCTCACTAGCAATCAAGGAAATACAAAACAAAATGAGATATCATTGTAAACTTTAAGAATGACAAAATTTTTTTAAAAATCAGCCAATACTCAATTTTGGTGAGAATGTTGATAATTATGGTGGGATTATAAATTGGCACAACTGTTTTGGAGAATATTTGGCCATTGTCTGATGAGAACTAAATCTAACATAATTCATTGTCTCTATTTAAAAAAAAATACTATACCTAACATACATACTTTTCTGTCCTTGTATTAGGCAAGTTTGAGACTAGGCATATTTTTCTACATCTTTGTGAAACTATACTTACTTTCTCCAGGAAATATTTGCTCCTGGAAGATAACATGGTGAGGCTACAAAAATGACTCATTCATTAAGCCTTGCCTCATTGTGCCCGCCGATCCAAAACTCTTATGTTATAATCTCTGCCCAATCCAAACCATTCCCCTGCCATGCAACATCTACCTTAAAATCACCCAGCCCAGGTCCCAAAACTATATAAATACCCTCCTTTAAATTCCCTATTTTGAGGCTTTATTAAGACTGCCATGAAAGTGTTCCTCCTTACTGCAATAGGCCTAATAAACTTAGCTTTGCTTGAAAAAAAAAAAAAAAGATGGCATTAGCTAAGTATGAGCAGCTCTTTTAGAATTTTTGTAACAGGTTTTCCAATTTTCACTGGAAAGCCCTAATATATTTTTTTGAATTATTGTTCTGGGTATTCAGTCAGGTCTTTTGTGGATCTGTATGAATTTTAGGGTGTTTTTTTCTTTCTGTGAAAAATTTCATTGAAATTTTGACAGGGAGTGCCTTGATTCTGCTGATTGGTTTGCATAATATGGGTATTTTTAACTATTAATTCTTCTATTCCGTAGCATGAGTTATCTGACTCTGCCTCTCGGCTGGTCCTGGTCTGCGCCCGTGTGGCCCTGCGTGGTTGGCTTCATGGGGTCTGTGAGTATAAAGTCTTCTTCTTCATGACCGTCATTTCCACATTTCCATTTCTGTGTGTCTTGCTGCACATGATTAAAATAAATTCCAGGTATATTTTAAAACAAGTCTTTCATGATTTAGCAGGAAGCCTGTCGAATCTTTGTGTTAATAGATGTCCTTTTATGTGTGCAGGAAGTTCCCTTTTATGCCTATTTTTACTGATAGTATTTATCATGAATTCTATCTATTGAATTTTGTTATGTAAGTTTGTGTATACCTTGGCAGTGTTCTTTAGTCTGTTGATATAGTGAATGACGATGTTTGATTTTCTAGTGTTGAACTACCCTTGATTTAATGATAAACCCCATTTTGTCAAGATGTATTATCTCTAACACCATTAGAGACTAAATAAATCAATTTTCTAAAAATTCGTGTTGATAATTTTTGCATCTATTTTCATGAGAGATTTTATCTCTTAATTTGAAAGATTTTTCTTTCTTAACTACTTTAAACATTTTTGTCTTTTTGGGGTATTAGATCATTGCTGAATATATGGGCATAATGTTGTTTGTAATATTCTCATCATATTGTTTAATATCCATAGATCTGGTGTGAACTTCCCATCTTATTTTTTTTTTTTGCTTTTATTATTAATTGACACATAACAATTGCTCATATTTATGGGGTACAATGGGATATTTCCATACATGTATTTAATGTGTATTGATCAAATGAGAGTAATTATGCTGGGAAACATTCTGAATCTGCTCTTCTAGCTATTTGAAAATATGCAACACATTATTAATGATACTCCCAGTGTTGTATAACACTAGAGCTTGTTCCTCCTATCAAGCTGTAATTTTGTATCTATTAGCCCCGGTCTGGCCACCCCCCTTCCCAGCTTCTAGTGACCACTATTACACTCTCCACCTCTATGCGATCACTTAAGTTACTGCTTTAATTCCGAGACTAATGAGTTTAATCTTCTCTTTTTCACTTGATCATTTTGACTAGTGGTTCACCAATTTTATTAAGCTCTTGGAAGGATAAGTAATGGTTCTGGGAGTCTGTATCTTATTTCCAAATTAATGGAAATGTCTTCCATGGAGGAAGAATGAATGAGCACATCAAAATTTGCCATAAAGACATCTATAATGGAGAACAATGGTTCAGTTCTACAGCAACTGAAGTATAGATCTAGAAAAGCACAGGTTTTCTATGTTACATAATTATTTTTTGATGGTGAGAATTTGTCTCCTGAATTCTGAATGTCAAACAGGCATTTGTCCATTTATCTACTGTGTATATTCACGTATTTTAATGTTCATGGTAAGTCTTGTTTTCATCCAGAAAACCACACAATCCATCATCACATGCAAGTATTTATTCAGTTCTTAAACTCCACAGCACACTAAGCTGATCTTATTGGAAAAAAATTAGAAATTGATCTAAACATACAGGACACAGTTAGAAGAACATAAACATAGACATAAAATCCAAAAGAAAACAGTGATAACATTTATTATTTGAAATAAAATATTTACCAATATAATCAATTTGTGCTTATGTTTCATGAAATACTCCATATTTTCCTGCTGTAACACTTTACCCTAGTGTACCGAGCAGAAACGTTTATAACAATGAGCACACAGTAATTTTCTATAGATGTTTCTGCTTCAAAGATTGATTTGTGGCCGGGCATGATGGCTCACGCCTGTAATCCTAGCACTCTGGGAGGCCGAGGCGGGTGGATAGCTCAAGGTCAGGAGTTCAAGACCAGCCTGAGCAAGAGCGAGACCCTGTCTCTACTATAAATAGAAAGAAATTAATTGGCCAACTAAAAATATATGTAAAAAATTAGCCAGGCATGGTGGCACATGCCTGTAGTCCCAGCTACTTGGGAGGCTGAGGCAGAAGGATCACTTGAGCCCAGGAGTCTGAGGTTGCTTTGAGCCAGGCTGACGCCACGGCACTCTGGCCTGGGCAAAATAGTGAGACTCTGTATAAAAAAAAAAAAAAAAAAAAAAAAAATAGAAAATGGAAAAATGTATTCAATACAATAACATTTGGTTATTAGATACATCTTTCAAAATAAGGACAAAAACCCCCAAACTTTAGACGATGAGGGAAATAATAAGGGCTTCTTGTGGAAATACCATCAACTCCTATATATGTATTAATAGATTATGTAGACATACAGCAGTGTGTCTCACTTTAAAAAAAAATTATGTTCTGTCTAAAGGGCCTTTTTGGACATTTGTTCTTTCCTGATTGCTCCCTGTTCCCTGCAACAATGAAAGCTTAATACTACAGATAATTTTTATATGTCTATGTACTGTGGCTCGTTGGAGGACCATAAACCATTTTAGCATCTAAGATTATTTTTAATTCTATAATAATCAGTTTTTGCCCCCATCTAGAATGCATAGCCTAGAGTAATCACTCTAGGTATTATTCCAACCATGTTTTCATCAGGCTAATTCTCATGCCATCCAGGACTCACTGTTCTTTTATATGCTTAGAAAATGAAAAGTAAATCAAGATTTACTCCTAAAACAAGGCTTCTCAAATCTTTCTTCCTAAAGAAAAGTTAACTCTAAATATAACCCAAGGACTGGCAAGTTAGCTGAAAGTGGACAGTTACATGCAGAAAATTGATTCAAAATCTGTCTTATCTTAAAAATTCATGCAAATTTTGCATCTCCTTTGCCTATCTGTATTCATTTCAATATTTGAAAGTATTGATGTCTTCACATCCTTGAGTAAAGTCGGTACTCCAGAATATGTATGTACCCTGTCTTACGGTCTACACATGTTCTTGCACTTATTTTGATACTGTAATTGCTCATAAGAGTTCAAAAATACCATGAGCATGGACAGCAGCACTAGAATAAACACATCTTCTTCCAAAATAAATGTTTTTAAGGAAGACGTTTAGTAGACAGAAATTCCCATAGTGTTGGTAAAATTTATAGTCATTCCAGTGCCTGCCAAAACTGCAATATAGTAACTTTTGGAGAACCATGAGATAGTTTCCTTTTCTGTTTCATTGCTTCCTTTCATTACCGTACACATTCTAAAGTGCTAAAAAGTGAATTTTGAAAACCTGGTTTGTTCTACTTTTAGATATTGTGAAAAAGAACAAGTAGGGAAAGTGAAGGCTGCCTCTGAGCTTTGGGAATAGAGGGATAGAAAGAGGGATTGGTTTTAGGCAGTTTGCTTTCATGGTCAGCATGGAAATGACCTGCTCCTTCCCCTTTTTAACAGTTTCCACGATAGCTCAGGCTGTAACAGATCTTGATTTTTAATATTTTGCTTAAATGCTTTGTATAAGATCAGGCCCTCACAAAAAATTTTGTGTTTTTACCTCTTTCACCCTTCTCTGACATTTATGTTAATTCATGGTAATTACGGTTCTGTAGCATTTGAGTATAGCAGTTATCATTACAGCTGTGAATTCATTGTCCTTTTCTTTCTGATGGTCTTCTTAGTGTAGATACTGTGAATTACATTAATTCTCATACTACCCAAGGAGGGATAAATAACACCTGTAAAAACAGATACACAAAAGCAGATTTGGAGCATGAGAGTTGGTAAAGTTAATTGTTTAGCTCAAGATCACGTAAAATCTTAATGGCCAAATTGAGATGCATCTGACCAACCTCAAATCTCTGTGTGATATTCCTAATTTACATCTAAAAAAGTCTCTGTTATAGCTATCAGTTACTTGGTACATAGCTACACTGTCAAATTATGATGTCAACTATAAAATTACTATATACTCAATTGAATAAATATTTAACCATTAAGTGGAAATTTATAACAAGTGATGAGAAGTTGTAACATAGATTACAATTTATGTCTAATTGTAGGCTCTGATATGTAATACAATTTAACTTCTGAGCATTTGTGAGATTCTGAAGAGATGTCAACACTGTTTTGGGGAAATAGATTTTGATTTATGGCAATAAGGACTAGGATTAAATGAACTGGAATGTGTGAGTTTGGATTTAAAAAGGAAACATCTCTGAATTGATAAAATAAATCTTTGCTTCAAGAGGATTTTTTTTCTTTCTTTAATAAAAATGTCTTCAAACTCTAATGATTTTTTCTAGAGGCTTTTTCAGATCATTTTTTCCAGCTGATGTTTCAGATTTTTTGTGTGTGCAAAAAATACCTGTTCCAGGATCAAAGATAACGTCACTACTCTAACTAAATAGAATTTTGATTTAATCTCTGTGTGTGTGCATGCGTGTGTGTGTGTGTGTATGTGTGTGTGTGTGTGTGTATTTTTTTCCTTCTGACTTAGGTTTCCTGAATTATGTTCACTACTTGTTTTTTCCAAGCAAAGAATAGCTTTCTCTTAAATAATATTAGTTATCTACAGATTCTATTGCATTTTGTCCACATTAATTATAGCAGCCTTGCAGAGTAGATAGGTTCTTGTTTTTTATGCTGATGTTAAGTACCATCTTTTTAAATGTTATCTATGAAAATCAAAGATATATATGCTTATTCTAAAAGTTCTAAATCTTAAGACTTATTCCCAATTATACTATTTATTAGAGGCTACCATAGTATCCACCCCACTTTTCTTGTATACGTAACTGTTCTTTCAAACATGTATGATATTCATGTATCCTTCTCAGAATTCTAGACAGAAACAAAGTAACAATTTTAGAAATATCTTAGAAAATCACCAATAGAATATAAGGTATTTAGACTTGTATTATAGTCTAGGTACATTTGGTAATTGATGAGAGTAAAGGAAAGCTTGCTAGACTTTCTAATAGTTACTGAAACTGATTAAAAGCGAAGTATAATCTGTCTACCCTTATATGACATAATGAAAATACTTAGTAGAAAAATAAATGGAACTTAAAGATATACTAAGAAATGCAATTTAGCAGATGATAATGATTTGAGGTGTCTAATTACATACGTAAGAAATAGTGCAGACATTTGTAAAAACCAGAAATTGTGTGTTCTTACATAAGAGCATCCTTTAATATGCAGTGGCTACAACTATATTTTTTAAAATTGGGCATTATAAGAAAGGAAAAATTAAAAATAAGACTATCATCCTATTTAATACAGAAATAAATATTTTTATCCTACAAGCTTTTATTTTATGTATGTTATATTGATATTTCTAGAATTGTGAGTGGGATGATGTTTGTAACATACTATCTTCCCATGGAAAAATATCATACTTTAAAAAGGAAAAATGAATTCATGAATCAGATAAGTTTTTATTACTTACATTTTATCATTATTGAAAATATCAGTTTGCAATATGTCCTGAAGTTATTGGGGAAGCTAGTGAGGGAGGAGTAGGGGGCCAGAATGGGAGGACTGGGCTTGAGACATTTGCTTTTATCCTCACTTCACCATTCACTTAACTGTGATCTTGGATATAACATTTGGCATTTGTCAATGATCTAGAAAAAAGATATTAAATAAATATTGTTGTCTTGATTGTCCTACATCCATAAATGGGTTTCATAACATAAAGTTGACATTTTTTTAATTTTCATCTTTTTTTTTTTTATTTTTTTGGTCTAGACTTCTGAAATAAAGGGAATATATTGATAGAGACATGTGGAAATGCATGATGAAAGTACCGTGTCAAGTTAGGTAGCCCGTGCACTGGAGACCTGTGTGAGATGGTGGCTTATAAATAATTTTCTATTCTTTTAAGACTACTGTCTGTTCACAGGCACCAATGTTACTGTTTTAACTCTGATAAATTATCATCTTTAGAAGAGTGATCTAGAAACCAATTCTTCACTCATAATGTTTCTTCTAGGTTTACTTTTTCTCAAGCAAAACTTCCTACATTGGAATCTGGATAAAGTGTTAAGCAAAGCACCAAGTTTACTTCTGTTCAACCTGTTAACTAACAGTAGACCCCCCAGCATTAGTAAGGAGGGAAAATCAGATCTTTTTTTTTTTTTTTTTTTTTTTAGCAAGCTCTGCTCTGACATGGGTGGAACAGATCTGCCGGGGTTGCTCTGCCATGAATATCTATGAGCTTGTAAAGATACTTTGCTCTGGTAGAAACCTCCCAAGATTGTCCCTCTGGGGGGTGATCAGCCAGAGTCTGTGCTGTAGCAAAGGATGAACTGTGTTGCTGAGCCAAGTGAAAGCCTTCCCTTTTTAGACAGTTGTTTTGGCTTTTTTTCCTGGCTGTATATTTTTTATTTCATGTTGCTTAAAGAGTAAAATTGTGGAATTGGGAATTAAATGTGTTAATTTCTCAGTGGAGCTACCAACACGGTCCACACAATCTATCTTAATTTTTTAATGTTCAAAATGAGGATAATACTACCTATCCCCCAATAGTATGGAAAAATGGGGAAACAAAAGTCTAATTGGAAAGATGAGAAATAGTAATGTAATAGAAAATAATGAGGCAATACTATTATGTTATAATGTCTTTATTTTTATCTCGCTGTTTAAATGACATCTCTCTTTAAAAATCTACACAGATGGTTCACAAGCACCAGCCAGACCCCCTAAACCACGACCCCGCAGGACTGCACCAGAAATTCACCACAGAAAACCCCATGGGCCTGAGGCAGCATTGGAAAATGTAGATGCAAAAATTGCAAAACTCATGGGAGAGGGTTATGCCTTTGAAGAGGTGAAGAGAGCCTTAGAGATAGCCCAGAATAATGTCGAAGTGGCCCGGAGCATCCTCCGAGAGTTTGCCTTCCCTCCTCCTGTCTCCCCACGTCTAAATCTATAGCAGCGCGAACGGTAAACACCCAAGTGGGAAGCAGTCGACACCTATTCCAGGAGTGTGGACATGGGAGAATCGAGATGGATTCAAGAGAGAAGGTGTCTCCTCCTCACGTAGCATCTGTAGAGGGAGGCTTGGGAGTGCAGCTTCTCAGAAGGAGACTGCTGCTTGCTCAGGATGTCAACAGCTGTGGCTTCCTTGTTTTTGCTAGCCATACTTTTAAATCAGGGTTGAACTGACAAAAATAATTTAAAGACGTTTACTTCCCTTGAACTTTGAATCTGTGAAATGCTTTTCCTTGTTTACAAGTTGGCAAAGTTGCAGTTTGTTTTTGTTTTTAGTTTAGTTTTGTTTTGTTTTTTTTTTTGATACCTGTACTGTGTTCTTGATGGACCCTTTGTAGCATGGTCAGGTCTGCTGTAACATTTTCCCACCAGCTCTCTTGCTGTCCACATTAACAGCTAAATCACTTATTCGTTTTGGTCTCTAGCATCCACACCCCCTCCCCAGGTCCAATTCCATTTCTCCCATTCACAAGATGCTTTAAAAGGTTCTGATTTTCAGTTTATCAAACTAAGGCAAAAAAAGTATGTGTTCTGCACTACTGATTTTTTTTCTTTGGAAACTATCAATATTGAGAGATGGGGAAAACCTGAATGTATAAAGCATTTATTTGTCAATAAACTGCCTTTTATAAGGGGTTTTCACATAATATTGAGGAGCTTCCCAGTAAATTTTTTGACCTTTAATCTTCTGTATTCTCATCTCTGTGATGTCAGGGGTATCATGACTCTGTAAAAATCTAAAATACTAGAAAGCAACTACTGCAGATGTGAAAAATACACTTGCACAAGACAACAAGACAATGCCATCCCGAAGTTATATAACAACTTCCCCTAATATTTATGCCTATGCTACTTTGATGCATACTGAATAAGAGGGCCATCTCCCTAAAATATATTAATAATTTTCAGAAAAAAAATTTGCACATACTTTTCCCAAAGTGGACTTAGAGTTCATTTCCTATTTGAGGAATTACACTCTAGTTCCTAAGAGCTCTGCAAACCAGTTCGTATTGCAGTGGAAACATTAAATCTTTGATGCACTGTTAAGTACTAATGCTACTGTGGCAATGTTTTTTGCAAAGTTCTTTGTAATTGTCTCTCTCCAATCAAAGTTCATATGTAATTTGTAGATTCCCTCATGGCCCCACACTGCTCCATAACATCAGGGGAAAGAAATTAATATAGTTTTGCCTTTTTTTGCAAAATGATAGTTGGCTCTTCAGAAACCGTGTAATTACTTCTAATCTACAAGTATTTACTGAGTGTCTATGATGTGCTTGGCCCTATTAGGCACTGTGTTTTTAAAGCACAAACTTTCTCAAGCTGATTCCAAGATACTGTTTTATTTTTCTTTATCTGCGTTTTTGATGGTAAGTGTCTCTCTGATGGACAAAACCTAGAAGGTTTTCACCAGAGCTTCAGAATTTTTTAGGAATTTTCTTTTTTATATATATATATTCTTAATGAGACATTAGTGGAGAATTGAGACAAATCCATCCCTGTGTAAATGCTCAAACTCACAGGTTTTCTAAATATGGACTAATTGCAGGTTTGTGCATGTGTTTCCACCAGTCCTTTTCAAACTTCACACCCAGTGTCATGTAAAAAGATGCATCAGATAATGGGCCTGTCTTTAAGATTCAGAAGAACATGACTGAACATCTTGTAGATCTGATGGAAATTAATGTGCTTACAGGACTTCTGTAGCCAACCAAGTTGACCCTGGGAGCGAAACTAATGCATTCCTTTGCAAAGTGACACATGCCCCTTTTTGACAGTCTGGCTTTCATGGTATGAGTTGATACTTGAGGAGTCACAGGTCTTGGATGGTTTGTGCTTTTGTGTGAATTTCTTCAGGTGATTCTGAGCTGGTATGTTCCTGAAGGGGAATTTCTCATTTGCCTTAGATATTCTTTCCATGAGTAAATATGTAAGTGCAATTTTTTACACTTTTTAAAAATTCCGTTGGCTAATTTTCCATTACTTTATGAACTCCAACTTGTGCCATCATGATTTTTCACTTGATTTAACAGTTTCAGTTGTCACATTGGAATCGCACTGTATGTTTTGGCCTTTTTATGACCTGCTGATCATAAGTACAGCCTAAAAGCCAAAAGTTGCCACTTAATTTTGATAATGTTTTTATGACACTCTTACTAGGTTAGGGAATGATGTAAATTAGGAATGTTAGCAAACATAGTACATTCTCATTCAGTTTTCAAATAATATGTGAAAATTTCCAGTGAGAATTACGAAAGAAAAGACTGGAGATGATGCAGTAAATTTGGACCTGAAATTTGGAAAAAAAAACCTTTTTTGCAATGAAAACGTGCTGGTCTTCACCACAATTTCTCTGCATCTTGTACTCAATAGCAGCCATTAGTTTTGTCATTAAAAGGAATGAATCAAAAACTGTTACAGAACAGAATGGAAAGTGGAAAACTTTCTTTCAAACACTGTCATGAAAAACCCATCACTACCTATTACCTAGAACATCAAACTCAAAAAGAATTTTTTGAGGAAATAATTAAACCAAAATGCTTTTTCATTATAAAAATAAACTACCTGTTAATGTTTGGAAATGATCCAGACTTTGTTTCACTGTGATCCAAAAAGTTAGACATTCCTTTCATTTGTCAGGACTTGGTAATATAATTATTTGTTAAGCCAGTATTTCATATATAATCCATAAAATTAAAAGAAATCGTGGCCATTATTAACCTTTTCTCTCTCTACCCAAACATGTTCTGGATGTAGCAGAACTTAACCTCAATGATATTCTAGTAAATCTATCTCCATCATGTTTTCCCTTGATGTTTGGTAAATCCTAGCCAAATTTTCTAGAATTGAATCAAAGCAGTTTGTGCTTAACATGAACTTCCTTCCACTAATATGCCCTTAAACTCTCCCCTATCCATTTCCCCTGCCTACATGCAAATAGTCTTAATAATAAAGCCCTAATTGCAACTTCAAAGGACCCCATTTATTAACTCAGCATTTCATATACCAAGAATACTTGCAAAGATTTCTTCATAATGTGAATTTTTCATTTTTCTGTTCCAGAAACATTTCCGACAGTTGGGACATTATTTTTCCTCTCAGATTTTCAACTTGAAGCTTTAATTTGCACTGAATTATCTAACCTGGTTAAAATCTTAATTTCTCTTTTCAGCTAACAGATTTGGAAGCAAACTACAGTCTGTTTTAAATAACAAGTACTGCCTGTTGACCTGGAATTTCAGTGATTCTGGGGAAATTTTCCAGAAAATGACAGCAATAGAGTGAAGGGTTCCCCCCCATTACTATTTTATTGTTTTTTAAATGCCTTTTTTAAACTTGTGTCATGTGGCAAAATAGTTATGTGTTTAATTAATTTATATTTTATTCATTCTTTTTCAATTCTGGTTATTATGTAGCCTCAAGTATTTTATCTGTTCTTTTAAAGTATTTTATAAAATGAATGTTAACAAAATGCAGAGTTGGTACTTTATTCTTCAAATGAACACAAACAAAAATTCTTCCACAGCATTTCTATGTTGTAATTTTTCTTTATGCTAAGAAAAAGACATTTGATTTAAGAGCTAATTGGACAAAGTGGTGCAAGATACCCGTCCTAGATAATTTAGTTACCAAATACCCAAACCATATCATTTTAAGATAGTGTAATGAACTGCTCCAATATCACAGAACTAAAAGTTATTTTAAGGTTCCAATTAAGAAATACCATATCTGGGAAAGGCTGAAGGTCTTCAGGATGACATACTACATAGCTGATAATTCCTGATCATTATTATCCATTTTTTAAACTCTTGATTTTTCTAGTCATTTGTTACTGGTCAGTATGTAGTGGGAAGAGAACAACAGAGATAAAAAAATGTTAATAATTGCTTTTATATCAAGAATCATAGCAAAATGTTGTGAAATTAATTAGTATGTGCAAAGTCCCATGCACAGTAGTAATTATTATTTCCTGGAAGCACATACAATGAAATGGGACCTACATATAAGCAAGTAATTCCAACATAATAAACGTTGTGTACAGTTACGACATTGTACTGGGATTACATGTAGATGGTAGTGCTTAAGAACTAATTCTTGGGCCCTTACTGTGTGCAAGAATTTAGTAGTATTGAAGCATTTAATCCTTGCAACAACCCCCCACCTCTTTTAGGACTCTGGAAGGAAAATTGGGAGTGACAAATTTCCTATGGAAAATTTGAGACGTCATAAGGCTAAGTAGCATTTTTGTCAGCCTAAAAGACGAACAAGGTTTTGTCAAGAAAGAAATCAAGAGGTAGAAGTTTGCAACTAGGATGAGCACAGGTGATAAAACATTGTTATTCATGCAAAGGTGAGTAGCAGTGGGGCGTGGAAAACACAGAAAGAGACTAGAGAGTATGTTGGTTCCTGAAGGTGAGGGACTGTGCAAGCTACTCTGGGATCTTGGGAGCCATAGAATTAGGAACCACTGATCAGAGGTCACAGATGTGAGTAACCGTAGAAAGGAATAGCAACCTTTGAACCCAGACAATCAGGATGTGCCTGACAGGAGTTGCTGCATCAATTGACAATCAGGCAATAGGCTGAAAGGAAATCTCATTTCCATACCTCTTTATGTCCCTCTTTTTTGGGGGCTTTCAAGCGAAACTTGGGAAATTATTCTTAATCATCTCTTTTTGCTTCCTTTTCATCCCTACTGCCACTACCCTCTTTTGGATCTGAATTGTGACTCCCCTAAATTTTTAAATAGCCTCTAATTGGACTTCATGACTCTAGTGAAAACCAGAATGATGTCTCTGAACTTCAAATCCAGTGTTACTCCTCTGTGTAAAACCTATTACGGCTCCACGGTAGGGATACCATCTGTACCTCCTTGTACCTGTCTCCCACCACAGCCCCTCTGAGCTCCTGCTGAACTTACAATTGTCCAAATGTGCTCTATGTCTTTGTACATGCTAGTTCTTCTGAATATGCCTTTTCCTTTTTCCACATTGGCCAACTCCTAGTTGTTCTTCAAAATCCAGCTCAAGCATTACCTCTGTGAAGAATTTCCCATCTTATCATATAATTGAGTTGACTATGCCACCTTTTATGTCTCACACAGTGCCAATATTATAACACTTACCATGTGGTTTTGCAGTTACTTCACATGAGATCCCAACTAGACTGAACTTCTTTAGTAGAGGAAGCATGTCTGATTTATATCTGCGTCCCAACCTCCTAATATAGAGCCCAGCACATAATGCACAATAAAATGTTTCAAATAAGTCATTGTATGGCAGAACAGAAATGTAGCTGAACTTCTCCAGTTGCACTTCTCCAGTTGTAGTTTTGAGTAGTCAATAGCGGAAAACAGTCTTGCGTTCTAGTCCCAGCTCTGCCACTAGCTACCTGTGTAAAAATGCATCTCTTTCCTTTGATCTTATTTTCTTTACTCATGGCCTAGAAGATATATAAAATGTGATTTCATTAGATGCCTTAGTTTTCATTTACTGGATGGGGAGCAAAAATTAGTAATTACAAAAAGATCAGATTCACAGAGTAAAAGCAAAAAGATTTAAAAACTTATTTTGATAAAGTTCAAAACTTTTAAAATCAACTTCAGAGGCTCAGAGAATTCTTCATAAAGACGCCATGATGAATGTGTCTATTCAAGAGATTACTTCTCGTGAATTTCCATGGTAAAGTAATAGTAGTTAAGAGTTCAGGCTCTGGAGCCAGATTGCCTAGGATCAATCCCCACCTCTGCCGGTTCCAAGGTGCATGGCCTTAGGAAAGTGTTGTGACCTCTGCGCTTCAGTTGCCTCATCTGTAAAATGGGAATACCAACCACACCTATGGTACAGGTTTGGTAAGGGGACTCAGTGAGTGACTGCAGATAAAGAACGTAGTACCAAGTACTTAATAAATGCCCAATACATGACAGTTCTCATTACCATGTACCCTAACCCAGGGAACATAAGCCACACTCCATCTCCCAGAATCCACGGAGTAGTCAGTAAAGAGAAGCATGTCTGATTTGTCCTATTACTTTACATAGCAAATGGTTGCTGTGGCAGTCTTTAGACAAAAGTGGCACATACTATTCTGGTTGAACTGAGGAAGTTTGAAACCTTGAAGGGTAATGGGTTACATATCTTACTAACCATTTGTAGAATTGAGTTTTTAGCATAGAACCTTTGCTGCCACCATGCACCCTTCCTGGGGCTGCTACTCAAAGCCCCATGCAATTAAGTTAGAGATAAAGACGATGAGTTGGCGCGACTGCCAAGGCCAGTTTGGGTTCCTTGAGAGCTGTTTTCTTCCCTGTTGACCACCACCTAAACCAAATATTCAGAAACTCCCTATTAATAGATGAAAGGACTTCTTTTGTTTGTTTAAAATCTAGTTCAGGTACAAAAATCGTTTTATCTTTCGGGTAGGGAAAAGTGGCATGATGAATGGGGTCCCTTCAGTTCTCTCATTCTGAATGCAACAGGATGTTGAAGAGGACTTCTCTTTTTTTCCCTAGAATGAGGCTAACACCCCAAAGCTAGAAACAAAAACACTAAGATCCTCCACATCCTAAAAACCCACCTAGACCTGGTCTATAGGATTTATTAGAAGGCTGGTAGCAGAAACCCCTCTCCTGCAACCCCCAGGGTATATAAGCAGAAGAGGATGGATTTGAGCGTTGACCTGGGAGAAGTGAGTGAATACTGAAAATGTTATGCATTGGGTCCAACTCTCCTAATCTAAGTAATGATAGCTCCAAGAAAGCCAGTTACACATACATTATGGAACTTGTATTTTATTCTATTGGATGTCTACACAGTGAACTTAGTGATCTGCCACCTGTGAATACTTGAGCAGAGTTAAAACTCTAGAGAGGAGTGAGCAGTGAATTAGCTGACAAGCATCCCCTCCCCATTAGGAGGGTGAGGATATATCATGTTCCCATGAAACAAGCAGACCCTTGTCAAGGCAGCTGAGCTTGAACCATTTTGACAGGGCCCAAGAAGGCCACCTGCCAGGCACAATAGCTCAAGCAGCAAAAGACTTTGGGGTGTACAACACTGGACCAGGCACAAAGGAATCAGCCAGTGGATATCTGATGCGTCAGACAGTGACTCAGTTGAGTGGCCTCCCAAAGAATACACACGTGAGCTTGATGGCAAAGTCAACGTTTGGGAAATTAACAGGCAAAATCAAAAATCAAGGATGCACTACTATCACACTTGCAAAGTAAAAAGAATTTTGCTCACTTTCTTTAATTCTTCCCTCGCCCTAAGCCTGAAGAACTAGAAACATAAGAGTGAAGAGGAGCAGTAGGAAAGAGCAGATCTTTCTCCTAATCCCTGAGATTAAGGCCTGGCCAAGACTGGGAGACAGTGGACAGGCTAGACTGAGTGCAGGTGACTAAACAAGGAAGGAGAGAATCAACAGTCGAACGCAGTGCTTAGAGAAAAAACATCCACGTACCATGTTGGCAGCCCATCAGCTTCAGGGTACTCTGTACACTAGTTAATGGAAAAGAGCATTGCATTTCAAGTGGACTTTGGTGATTTCCTTATCTTAATAAAATATTCAAAGTCAGATAGCCATCACTAGAGGAATGTTCTATAGGAAGATGGTGTGAGCTGGACGGATCCATTGTGTTTCTCTGGAAATATTTCCTGCCTGGCAAGCTCAGTCCTGGAGCTGCAAACTGTGGCAAAGCCTCATCACACTCTCTTGGGCAGAAACCCTCCCTTCTGTCACCCAGCAGTGCAGGGTCCAGTCTCACCCCCAACTCTTCCTTCTCTGTAGACATTGCTTTCCCATCAGTAAACTATTCAGACCTCGTTTATTAGCTTGTTTATGAAGTAAATATGGGGTGCATGCAATAAAACATCTAGCAGCAACTTTTCCTAGAACATCAGTGACTTTCCTGAAACTACTCTCAAAAGGAACTGTATGTTTCCCTAAAGAACCGTTCCAATATAAGATTCAAACTATCTTTGCAGAAAATTAAACTTAACCACAAGTGCCTAGGCCCTAGGCTATTCAGACATGAATCAAAAACAGCAGTACTTATTTGTATAAATGTTTAATCAAGGGTTTTGCACAATGCCAATTTATCTGGAGTTTCTTGCAAAATAAGGGAGAATAGATGGGCTAATGCAAGACTAATATATCTCTACTGGGCATTTTAATCAGTGCTAACATACTTAAATATTTATATAGCACTTTGGGCTTGGGGAAGTTTTATATTTCATTTTCAAAGTTGTATTTCTCAAAACTCTTGTGAAGTAGGTACATTATATTTGATATCTTCCCTTTGCACATAGAATTTATAAGCCAGAGAACATAAATAATTTTCCCTGTGTTGCTCAACAATTAACAAGAGCTGGAATTATAGTGTATTAATTAGTCCCACCCCATACATCAGATATTAATAGTAGACCTAAAAACAATGAGACAAGATCTAAGCAATCCTTCTGTGGGAAAAAAAGGGAATTTGAAATAAATAAATGACTTTTCACTTATTATCATTTTCATTGATTGCAGCAGGAATGAGCCAGAAAGATAAGTACATGTTTACTTATTGACCAGTTGAGGTTTTTTTTTTAAAAGAATGGTTTGTTAATTGGTCAGCATTATCCTGTGAAGTAAACAGACTCATGTAGTTGACACTGAACTACACACTGCAAATTTTGCAAAGTTAATCAGCAAATTTAAACTGTAGATGAGTTAAGCAATCTGCATTTCAAAGTGACTATGGGTCTTTCTAGCTAGCTAATTTCAATGTGTATAAATACTTATTTTTTATTAACTTACCATGTTTATTAGAAAGAGGAAAAGAAAAATTATATTACAGCTTGCCATTTTTCAGTAAAAGTGGTCTAATTACTTGATTCAGTAAAAAGCTATTAAATAGGGAAGGGGAACAAATAAATATTCTCACAGGTTAAATCAAAAAACATCTGTTTCATTTGTGAAGCTTCAATGTATAGGCATAGAAGTACTTTTGGCAGCTGTGCTATTAATCTCTGAGATGCTATAAACTTGTCATGGTAAGGACACTGCAAATTCAGCTTGAATATACTTTTGTTTTCACATTAATGGCATGTGAGGACACTTACACCTCTCATCATCATTTCAGCACCTTGAGAAGACCAATGTTCTTGTTCTCTTCTTAAAGGACCATTGCCACTTCAGCGTGTGACTTGCCCATCCTTTGTGATATTAACCCCTAAATTAAACTCACTTGGAGTTGAAGATGGCAACAAGAGCACTTAGTTCCCTTTTAAGACCACACACTTCCATTCCACCTGGAAAATTCAGAAGTATGTTGATTAAAATCAGTTCAGATATTGATAAAGAGATTCAAGCTTCATTTTCCTCAGAAGAATGGCCAGGGTACTCAGTGAAACGTTAAGGAGAAAATGCTAACTCACCGAATAGATCTAGCAGTGCTCAATGCTGTGGTTAATTTTGTGTTGATTAGCTAAGGTAAACACCAGTGTCCTCAGATTGTACATCATACCCAAATTTCTTCACCTAGAAAGAAGAGTTGATATATGCCTTAAGATATGGTGAAAATCCACAGTTGAATTTAAAAGACATTAAATGACTGGCTTCCCTGGTGTTCTCCACATGTTTTAAAAGATGTATTCTTAAATCCATTACATTGTTTACAAAGATTAGGAACCAGAACTCTCTTTTAACTCTTTCAACACTCTTTCCAGGCTTATTTTACCCAACTTCGCTTAATATGCTGCTTCCTCATATAATTCCATCTCATCCAAGTTCTTAGAGGGACGTTCTAAAAACTTGGTTGTCTTAATGAGAAAAGCCCCCAGAAAAAGTGTGTGGTCTTTTACGTCGTTCACCTATAACTTCAGACATCAGAGGCATGTAGTCTATGATCTCATTCTGCTATTAGGTTCGTTGTCACACACAGACACATTCTTGATACGTTACAAGACTACCCAAAATTCTGGTCCTGTTCAAAAATTTTTATGCATATTTAGACACAGTGAAGTTTCCCTTGGGTTAAAATATATAGTCTGGCTGCCTGTCCTGCAATGGTGTCAGAGAGTGTCCACGCTTTAGCTCAGACTACGGGAATGACATGATGCCAGTTGCAGGCCCATTCCCTGCTGAGTGCCCCAAAGGCAATTGTTTCACTCAAAAATATCTACCCGAGGGACACACTGTCTAGTGGAATGGAATGTATGCATTAGCCCAACAAAATACACTGAGAAACTTTTTTGACAAACTTTAATATTATTAAAGACAATGCATTGTAAATTATCTCTATCTCTTTATTAATTTTTAGATTAATTAACTGTGTGTATGTGTGTGTGTGTGAGTATGTGTGTGAGTGTGTGTGTGCTGGCAATGGGGCTATATAGTCTGAAATTGGTTTAATGGAAAAATCATCTGCAATTCTAGTTCTGTCACCATTGATGATTCTTCCTAGTGATGGCAAGAAAGATATTAATAATTGAACTCTTGTGACCTAGTTTTCTTATCTAGTACTGCCACTCAGTTATTTAAAAGAACTTGAGAAACACTAATAAGCATAATCTTGAAAGGTTCCAAAGAAATTACTCAAAACTAATTAATAATACATTGAAAGATCCATGGCTTTGACCGTTGTGACTGAGTGTTCTAGTATATGGTTCGCGATTCTGTCTTTAAGTGAGGCATTTTTGGAAAGATAGTCACTTCCTCATTTGAGGCACTCCCTCCAATCAATCAGCACGCAGCAAATCTGCTCTTTAGTCAGTGTTAAAATTATGGCAGCCTGCTGTGCCTGCCGTCTTGACACAGCAATTACAGTGCGAGAGCAAGACATTATTATCAATCACTAGATGCTAAACCAGTGACAACACCGCAAAAGGGAGTAAATCAGAGAAAACGGAAGAAAAAGTAAATCAGAGAAAATGGAAGAAAAAGACAGGGAGACAACTGCGCTGAGTGGAAGGGAGCAAGGATTCCAGCAAGAAACAGAGATAAAACAAAGCTCTGGAGGAAAATAAAGATAATAAAAGGACAAAAAACATGGCACCAAATATCCACCATTGGATCACATTTTATTGTCATCAGGCACGTTTGGCAGATTTAACATATTTGATTAACATCAATAAATAAACCTGAGCTTTGGAAGTGGGATGTGAGCCTGCAATTTATTTTCCACTGTTAGAGAGGTGTGAGGCCAGAGTAGGACAAGTTTCAGGGGGAAAAAATGTAAAATAGGACAAGGTCATTTTGGAAGATCTGTCCTTTCCATTTAATTCAACACACATTTATTGAGTGTCTATTCAGTGTCCTAAATCATATAGGGTAGTGGAAATGAGACATAGTTCTCACCTCATGGGTTCAGGGGCTGGGAGTATAGTGGGAAACAGTCATAACTAGTCAGAATGGAAGAGTCACAAATCTACTCACAGGCATGTACAGCTTCTACCCTGTTGCTGACGCTTAACCGACAGGATGAGCGCTCTCTGGGTACCTGGTCTTTATGTTAGAGATTCTTTTAACCCTACTTTTTGACAATACCCCAGGCTCTGAAATTTTCTTTTAGTGTTCATGTCTAAGAACCTTCCTGGCAATGTCTGCAGAACCATTATTCTCTACTAGCTAACTGCTAGCTATCAGGGAGTCTGTAATCAATGTAACCTAGGAATTAAACACATGGACTGTGGAGTCTAATGGCACATAGTTAAGTTACTGGGCTGCATCTCTAGCTAAAATAAACTGTGTAATGAATGTTACCTAGGGTTTAAACATAAGGACTTTGGAGTCAGATGGCATATAGCTAAATTACTAAGCTGTATCTTAATACCTTTATGATCTTTGATGAGTTACTCATCCTAAATATTATCTATAATATAAGGATAATTATTGTATTTACTCCATAATGCTAAAAGTTTTAAATGAGTACACAATTAGCAATTAAAATATTTGTTGCTATTTTATATTTTGGGGTTTGTATTGGCTTGCCAGGGCTGTCATGAGAAAATACCACAGACTGGGAAGCTTCAACATCAAAATTTATTTTCTCCCAGTTCTGTAAGCTGGAAGTCCAAGATCAAGGTGCCAGCAGGACCTTTTTATCCTAAGCCCTCTCTCCTTGGCTTGCTAATGGCCCTTTTCCTGCTGCCTCTTCAAAAGGTCTTCTGTGAAAAACACCCCTGGTGTCTTTATGTGTCCAAATTTCCTCCTATTCTAAGAATATGAGTCACATTGGATTAAAGGTAATTCATATCACCACATTTAACCTTAATTACCTCTTTAAAGGCCCTTTCTCCAACTACAGTCACATTGTAGGGTATTGGGGGTTAAGATTTCAATATATAAATTTGGGTGGGATGTGGTTCAGCTCATAACAGGAGTATAACATACTTATAGTAAAATTTTACACACACACTCACAGAAATACACACTCATACTTGTATGATTACCACTTAGAAGATGGTGTTGAAACTCTTCCTATACCCCAATGCTCCATCATATGCTTTCCCATGGAATACTATCTTCTCTTCCAGAAGTAACCACTATTTTGACTTCTATCTTGAGAGATAAATTTGGCCTATTCTTGAACTTCATATAAATGAAATTATATAATGTGTATTCTTTTGTGTCTGGCTTCTTTTAGTCAACAATATATCTATTAAGATTCATCCACGTGGTTCCATGTAACAGTAATTTGTTCTCTTTAATTCCCATGTATGAATATATCATAATTTGTTTATTCATTCACCCAAAGAAGGGCATTTGGGCTGTTTCCTGCTTAAGACTATTGTGAATAACTCTGCTATGAAAGCTCTTATACATGTTTTTGGGTGAACATATGCATTCATTTCTCTTGAGTGGAATAGGTTATTTAGAGGTATATTGTTTAATTTCCAAACAGACAATATTTTCTAGGTATCTTTTTGTTATTTATTTCTAGTTTAATTTCAGTATAGTCAGAGAACATACTCTGTATTCTTTCAATCCTTTGGAATTTGTTGAGATTCGCTTTGATGCCAGTGTATGATCTATGTTTGTAAATACTCCATGTGCACTTGAAAAAAAATGTCTATTCTGCAATTTGTTACACGATATCCTATAAATGTAATTGGTGCCAATTATGCCAAGTTGGTTCTTCATTTTCTTCATATCTTATGTTTTTACCATTTTGTAAACTGTTAGAGTCTCTAATTATTTTTTTCTATTTCCTTGTTTGTTTTAACCTGATTTACATATTTTGAAACTATGACATTAGACACCTACATATTTAGGCTATTACACATTCCTATTGAATTGACTTTTATCATTATGAAATGTTCCTCACTATCTCTAGTAATAATTTTTCCTTAAAACTAGCTTTTCTTTTGGGTAGATGCCCAGTAATGGGATTGCTGGATCAAACGGCAGTTCTACTTGTAGCTCTTTGAGGTATCTCCATCTTACTTTCTACAGAGGTTGTACTAGTTTGAAGTCTCACCAGCAGTGTATGAATGTTCCTATCTCTCCACATCCACGCCAACATTTATTGTTTTGGGATTTTTTGATAAAGGCCATTCTCACTGGAAATAGGTGTTATCTCCTTATGGTTTTGATTTGTTTAATCAAATCCCTGTTGATTAGAGATGTTGAGCATTTTTTCATGTTTGTTTCTTTTGAAAAGTTTCTGTTCATGTCCTTTGCCCACTTTTGATAGGGTTGTTTGATTTTCTGTTGCTGATTTTCTTTTTCTTTTTTTTTTTTTTTTTTTTGTGAGACAGAGTCTCACTCTGTTGCCTGGGCTAGAGTGCTGTGGTGTCAGCCTACTGCTGATTTTCTTGAGTTCTATATAGATTCTAGTTATCCAAAGACATCTGCACTAGAATGTTTGTAGAAGCACAATTCACAGTTGTAAAGAGGTGGAAACAACCCAAGTGCCCATCAATACATGAGTGGATTAATAAAATGTGGTATATGTATACCTTGGAGTTCTACTCAGCCACAAAAAAACAATGGTGATATAACATCTATTGTATTATCTTGGATAGAGCTGGAATCCATTCTACTAAGTGAAGTATCACAAGAATCGAAAAACAAGCACCACATGTACTTACCATCAAATTGGTATTAACTGATCAACACTTAAGTGCACATATAGTAATAACATTCATCGGGTGTCAGGCAGATAGGAGAGGGGTGGAGCGGATGGGTATATTCACACCTAATGGGTGCGGTGAGCACCATCTGGGGGATGGACACATTTGAAGCTCTGACTCGAGTGGGGTAAAGGCAATATATGTAACCTAAATATTTGTACCCCCATAATATGTTGAAATAAAAAAAATTTGAAGAACAGCTTTTCTTATACTAATAAAACTGCACTCACTTTTGATTAATGTATTCATGTACATCTTTTCATTACTTTTACTTTCACCTCTTATTTCTCCACATATTTAAAGTGTTTCCTGTAAATACACGGTTACCTTATTAGCAAGCATCATGATCTTTATTGTTTAATTGAAACCTTTAGTCCAGATCAATGCCATTAATTAATCATATATGCATTTATACTTGGGTTTAAGTATACATAGTTTAAGTATACTTATTTTAAGTGTACATGGATTAAAGTATACTGTCTTGCTATTTGTTTTCATTTGTTTTTATGTGTTTCTTTTTGCTTGACTTCCTTTACATAAGTCAAGCTTTTATAGTATTCCACTTTTTCTTCTATGATTAGCTTTTCAATAATACAGTCTTTTATGATTCTATTGATAGTTACAATAGTAATTTAGAGATTACGATACACATTTTTTACAACTATTGAATAATTAAGACTAATGTTTTTCTCTTTTAAAATTGAATATCTATTTGACTTGCTTTTATAGATTCCAGGTGTATTTTGAAAATACAAATATATTCCTCTATTTTATTGAACATATTAATTGTATTCACTTTAAAATTATTTTCTGAAAATACAAATATCCGACTCATCTATGTGTCTCTTCCTATCTTCCTATTATCTGTTGTTTATCTTGGCCTGTTTTTTTTTTCAGTTTACTTTATAATTTCTGATTCAATGCCAGAGATTATAGATAAGAAATTATGGAGGTTCTTGATGATGTTTTCTTTCTCCAAAAAGCATTAAAATATTTTTTAAAGATATTGAGTTTAGGTGGATCAGTTATATTTTGATGTAAGGATACTTTCAGTCTTTGTTTGGTATGGCCTATTTGGATTTTGGTCTTAATCCTAGAATATGGTCTTCATGGCCTCAAGAGAATGCCTAATGTTTACTGGGCCTCTCTAATTTGACAAGGTTTGAACATTATCTACATGTCCCTGGCACAGTGCTAAAATCTCCACGCAGCTGTTTAACCTCCAGCTGCTGCCAATCTTCTTGATTTCTCTATGGTTGTGAAGCTTAGGAGTCAATAATTTGAGGGAAAATTATACATGGATTTTTATCCTCCCCTCTTTATGGTTCCTTTCTGTCTGGGATTTTACTCCTCTAGCAGCCCTGATGTCTTCATCCTCAACCCATATAAAGTGATGTTTTTTATGTTTGAGCTCTCTTCCTCTGCTTAGTTGCTCTCCAATATCTTTAAACACACACACAAACACACACACACATTCCATTTCCTATTTGTTTTTTATTGGCCAGTGGATTGATCCAATACCAGCTACCCTGTCATGAACAGAACAGGTACTCTTGCCTAATATTTTTAATATGTTAAGGTAGTCTCCCCCCCTCCCCAGATTAGACTTGAAGTTTAATAATAGGTAGACTTTACTGCCTTGGTTAAATAGTGTTAGTGAGTGCAGATTTCTGGTATTATCGTAATCCTCAGGGAAATTCTTAGTGCTTCTGGGAATATTATAGAAAGATATCACCATAAGAATAGTGTTCAGGTGAGGCATTCATGAAACAGCCTCTTGATGTGGCTAGTGTATGATGTAGGGCTTTGAGAAAGTGTTCACTGAGCAAAAAGATGAATAAATGAACTGGGAAAAGAGTAGGGAATTGGTAATTATGTGGAAAATGCATGTCAAATAAAGGCCATGAACTCACTTAAACATCTATGGATTATCCATGTATCAAGTGCCTATACTAGACCCAGTGGTGGAATGGTAAGTGTATCTCTTTTAGGGTATTTGACACCAAGAAATTTTGATATTCTTGAGAAAAAAGATTAAATGGAAAATTGTATATTAAAATTCAAGTGCTATATAGCAGTTTAGAATCACAGTAACAAGATTTTTGAAGGAGATATAAAGTAGAGCTCAGCATGTCTATATTGAGCTTAAACCTATCCACATTTAAAATAAATGGAAGTGAATAAAACAAATAAGCAGGGTATTTAATTTCAATTATCAGCAGGATAAAAATTTTTAATTTCTGCACCTTCTTAAAACAAAATAAGGCCAACTGTCACTTTACCACATAGGGTGACAGGAAAGAAAACACTAGTTCACATGGCCTAAATATAAAAATGTTATGGTTCTGTTTTTCTCCTTTCCTTATTTTCAAATTCTAGCGCTAGCTAGATGTTGGTTAGCAATATTGTGTACTTGGTGGGGCTCATGTGCTTTATAGGCCATAAGGATTTTAGGACATGTTATTTGAAGTAGGATTAATGGCAGCATCCCAGGTTTACTGAATCACAATCTCAAATTATTTTCACCAAGCTCTAAAAATGTTTCTGATATAAAGCTAGGTTTATAAACTGCTGTTTTATACCAGAAATTAAATTATTACTCCTTCAATTGCACAGTGACCTTCAAAAACTGAATACAAAACACCTCAGCTTATTTGACCTCAGTGAGATATATTATTAATCAAAAAATGAAGTAAATATATTCCTCCAAAAATGAAATTAAATAGATAATTCCAAAGAGAGCAAAGAGTTAGGAAATCTTTCTTGACCATTGTGGAGTTCACATTTATATGTGATTCATATGAGAAGCAATTTTCAATTTTGATTCTTTTATAATAAAAATAATATAGAATTTCTGGTCAGGCAATATGATTGTCTATGGAGTACAAACATTTCCTCCTAAAGTAGGTAAAGATCCTGAATACAATAAAACAAAAGTAATTTTGAATTCATAACAGAACTTGCAAGAAAGAAAAGAAAGTCCCAAGGTGCAAGAAACAAATAGTAACCTAAAAACTAGTGTAATAAATATGTGAACTTATGTTGTGGCTGCCCAAGAGGCTGTTATTGTTTTGAATCATGGAAAAGCTTGTTTTATAAAGCTCATTGCAAACAAAGTAGATAAGGCCCTGGGCTCATGCAAAGTAGAAAACTAAGACTCTTAAGTAAAACTAGGAATCTCGAAGGGCTAAAAACTCAGGAAAGGGCAGATTAGGAAAAAGCCTATGGATAAATACAGGGAATTGAAAAGAAAGCTTACCAGTCTCTACCTATACTCTAGATAGACAACAAGTATCTCCTGAAAGTTTGAAGAGCTGAGTTATGAAAATCTTGCCAATTTAGATATTGAAATTATAATACCCTAGAGTTCCAGGACCTTTAAGTCAATCAATTCATCAAAAGTGCTTCATGACCATTAATATCCCTGTAATTCTTGACAGAACCATTAAATTTCACAATCCAGACCATCCGTCCTTTGTATAGACATCAAAGCCCCATTTTGTATAAAAAATATTGCAAAACACGCGAGGAAAAAATACACCATGATCAAGATTCAGAGGCAATCATAAGGATTATATTAATATAAACAAGAATTTAATTGATAGAATGTAATCTGAAAGTAACAGAAAATAAATATGGATAATATAACTATTGATGCAAAGAAAAAAACCCATATAGGTGAAAAAAAGATTAACAAAAAAGATTTGTATAGGGACCAAATAAAATATCTAGAAATAGAGATCAAATAATAAGATAGATTTGAGGAAAGTAAATCAGAATACAAAAAATTGATAGAATAGGAGACATAGAAGATATGAATATAATTAAAAGGCCCAACGTAAGATGAAAAGATTTCCAAATGCAGAAAATAGATTTGTGGAAAGCCAGTGCTCAAACCTAAGTGTGTGAGAATGTGATAGAAATGGTGAAGCGAAAGAAGTCTTAAACGTGACAAGCATGAAAGTGCCAAAGGAGGATAAATAACAGTAACTTCATATTTACGTATATCATAGCAAAATTCACAAAGGCCATGAGAAAATGTTTAAAAGCAAATGGAGCAGAATGATAGATCACATGCAAATGAGTAACAAGACTGATAGAAAATTTCTGAACAGTGGACTTCTTCCGGTGGTGAAGACAACACAAACAATACTTAATGTCCTGATATACATATGCAGAAGACTAGACCTGAATGTTTGAAAAAGGTTGAAATTGTGTTTGAAAAATAATTGTTTTGAGACATTAGGCGACAGATGGTTTCTAGACTGTGGACAGAGGAAGGTGGAAACTAAATGTGTGTGGTAGTCTCATGAAGTTGATGAATTGGCGATCAGCATTAAAGGAGACAAATGCAGATGAAATCTTCCCAGAAACAGACAGAAATATGCAGAAAATATGTCCCAGATATCTGTATTGGCTTCTCCTTCAGTGTTTGCTAAGAACTATGTGACCCATGCGCAGAGAAAAACTCCACCCACCACAATAAATAATGACCAGGGAGTCATAAGGAGAGCAATTCCCAAAGTTCTCAGTGGGTAGGGGATTACTGAGTTCCAGTAAGTTCCAGGCACAGTTGGAACATCCCCAGTGGTCACCAGGTCATTCAGTGAAACCCAGCTGCATGGACTATCCCTAGAATGTAGGGTACTCTAGACCCACTGAAGCAAAGCTTTAAAGCAGGGTTCAAGGCAATCAAACTGATCTGTAAAGTGCTTAATTCCTTGTTAAAAGAAACCCTAGCACTCTTTAAAACTGGACAATAAAATCCAGACCTTCAACCAAGTAATCATAATGTCCAGCATCCTGTCAAAATTACTAGACATGCCAGAGGGAAGAAAATGTAACTCATAGCCAGCAGAAAATTGAATTAATGAAAACAGATACAGAAATACCAGAGATAATGGAATAAGCATAAAAAGTATATTATAGTAGCTATCATAGCCATATATATAAAGAAAAACATGAATAAAATTATATAAAGAAATGTTAGTAATTAAAAACATAAAATAACCAAATGAAAGTAAAAATTTCACCAGATTGGTTTAACAGCAAATTAAACACAATATCTGAAGACATGTCAATAACATATATCCAAATGAAGCATGAAGCATAGAGAGATAAACTGAAAAAGAGGAAGCATTAGAGACCTGTAATCTAATATCATGTTCTTAAATATACATATATACACACACACACACTATACAGATATGTATAAAATTTAGGCAGAAAGAGAGAGGACCATAGAAAAATATTTGATGAAATAATCTTTGAAAAATTTGAAATTTGATAAAAATGATAGACACTGATCTAAAAGGTTCAACAAACCCTAAGTAAGATGAGCATTAGGAAAATCAAACCAAGGCACACAATTTTCAATTCTGAAAGACAGATATTAAGCCAAAATTTTGCAGGAATCTCCCTACCACCCCCACCAAGAAAAAGAAACATTACAAACAGAGAAATGACATTTTATTTTTTAGAATATCAGTATTTTTTTTTATTTCAGAATATTACAAGGGTACAAAGTTTTTGGTTGCATGAATTGCTTTTGTAAAGTGTGAATCAAAGTTACAAGTGTGTCTGTCACCCTGTAGTGTGCATGGTACCCATTAGGTATGGATTTACCCATCCTCTGTTATCCCCTCCCAGTTGCTTGATTTCTGTTGAATTTTACTACCATATGTACACATATCTATAATTTTCAATTCAGTAGTGAGTAATATGTTTTATTTTTCTTCCATTCTTTTGATACTTCACTTAAAAGGATGGTCTCCAGTTCTATCCAGGTTGTATTAGTTCACCATTTTTTATGGCTGGTATACATGGTATACATATATCACATTTTATTAATCCACTCATGTATTGATGGGCACTTGGCTTGTTTCTACATCTTTGCAATTGTGAATTGTGTTCCTATAAACATTCAAGTGCAGATGTCTTTCTTGTAGTATATCTTTGTTTCCTTTGGGTAAATACCCAGTAGTGGGAATGCTGGATCAAATGGTAGGTCTACTTTAAGTTCTTTGAGGTATGTTCAGACTACTTTACATAGAGGCTGTACTAGTTTGCAGTCCCACCAATAGTGTTTCTTTCTCTCTGCATCCACACCAGCATCTGTTGTTTTGGGATTTTTTTCTAAAAGCCATTTTCCCTGGAGTTAGGTGATATCTCATTGTGGTTTTGATTTGCATTTACCTGATGATTAAAGATGTTGAGCATTTTTTTATGTTTATTAGCAATTAGTCTATGTTCTTTTGAAAAGCTCTGTTCATATCTTTTGCCTGCCTTTTAATGGGGTTGTCTGATGTTTTCTTGCTGATTTGCTTGAGTTCTTTATAGATTCTGGTTATTAGCTCTTTATTGGATGAACAGCATGCAAACATTTTCTCCTAGTCTGTAGGTTGTCTATTTGCTCTATTGATTGTTTCATTGGCTTTGCAGAAGCTTTTTAATTTAATCAGGTTCTATTGATTTATTTTTGTGGTTGCTGTAATTGCCTTTGTGGTCTTCTTCATAAATTCCTTGCCTAGGCCAATATCTATAAGAGTTTTTCTGACCTCTTCTTCTAGAATTCTTATAGTTTCTTGCCTTAGGCTTAAGTCCATTATACATCATGAATTAATTTTTGTGAGTGGTAAGAGGTGCAGATCCTATTTCAGTCTTTTACATGTGGTTATACAATTTTTCCAGCACCATTTATTGAATAGAGATTCTTTTCCCCAGTGTATGTTTGTGTTTGCTTTGTCAAAGATCAGGTGGCAATATGATGATGGTTTTATATCTGAGTTCTCTGTTCTAATCTGTTGATCTATGTCTCTGTTCTCATGCCAGCACCATGCTATTTTGGTTACTATTGCCTTCTAGAATAGCTTCAAGTGTGCTTCAATTGTGTGATGCCACACAATTTGTTCTTTTTGCTTAAGGTTGTTTTGGCTATTTGGGGTCTTTTCTGACCCCATACAAAGCATAGAATTATTTTTTCTAGATCTGCAAAAAATGACATTGGTACTTTAATGGGGATCGCATTGAATCTGTAAATCACTTTTGGTACTATAGATATTTTAACAATATTGATTCTGCCAATCCATGAGCATGATATGTTTTTCCATTTGTTTACATCCTCTGTGATTTCTTTCTTCAGTGTTTCATAGTTCTCCCTATAGAGTTCTTTCACCTCCTCGGTTAAATATATTCTTAGGCATTTTATTTTCTTTTTTGCTATTGTAAAAGATATTGAATTTTTGATTTGATTCTCAGCTTGACTCCTGCTGATATATAGGAAAGCTACTGATTTGTGTACATTGATTTTGTAGCTTGAGACTTTGCTGAATTTATTTATCAATTCTAGAGTCTCTTGGCAGAGTATTTTGGGTTTTCTAGATATAAGATCATATCATTAGCAAAGAACGATAGTTTGACTTCTTCTTTCCCTATCTGTATACCCTTGATTTCCTTCTCTTGTCTAACTGCTCTGGCTAGGACTTCCAGCGGTATGTTGAACAGAAATGGGCAGTGACAGTGGGCAATCTTGTCTGGTCCAGTTCTAATCAGGAATGCTTTCATTTTTTTCCCATTCAGTATGATGTTGGATATGGATTTGTCATATATGGCTCTTATAATATTGAGGTATGTTCCATCTTTGCTTATTTTCTTAAGAGTTCTTATCATAAAAGGGTGCTGAATTTTGTCAGAAAAATAACATTTTAAAATAATGAAAGAAATATGCTTTCAATCTAGAACCTATGTACCTCCAAAGGAAAGAAATGACTAAAAAAACAAATCTTCTTTCAGATAAACCAAAGCTTAGATAAATTAATTTAAACCCAAGATTACTAGAACTTTCACTTCTACAAGAATATCCAGAGAGTAGAAGGAATTCAAAGTTTATGGTTCATGACCATTTCATTTGATCCCCCAAATACAGGATGACTTTATCCGATACCTGGGCTACATACATTATAATTTCACATGGGAGGGTGCGGCTAGACTACTCAATAACTAACAGTATTTCCAAAAAAGAAAATTTAAATTGCAATTTCATATAATAATAAATTTGAGCTGTAGTAGAAACATAAATATGAAAGATAAAACCATAAATATGCTAGAATACAATGTAGAAAAAATATATTATCTTGTAGGGGAGAACTTTTGAAACAGGACATTTAAGCCAGACAACATAAAGTATATGTGTGGGAGATAGATGGACAAATATATAACTCTCCTATTTTCTCTTCTCATTTTCAGAATTATTTGAGAAATAATAGCCATGAGCTGGAGATCAAAAGATCACCTTTATTGCGGATAGAGTGGACTGGAGAAAATGACTTTGCTCCTCAGCCAGTTTGCTTTCGCAATGTGATATACTGGCCTGGATATATATGTGAGAAAAATCTGGGGCAAAAGAAATGGAAGTTATCTACAACATATAAAGTTCATAGATCTGATTACATAGAATAAGAAAAATAATCATAGGCAAGGAAAGTATCTCCAATGACTGTAACTAGGGACACTATTCCCAAATTCCCACAACACATGGGCTATAATTGAGTTTGGGTTATATTTCTTGTGCCTAAAGTAAATACGTGGCTGAACTTTTCTGGTTGTTCCATCCTTAACTGACTCCTTTAGGGAGAGGGTAACCTATGCTTTCTTCCCAGATTTCTTCCATCTCGCCACCCTATAACCATTTTCCTCAGATCCTCAGTAAGTGTTTTAAATTTCTCCAGTCAGACATGGAGGGCAAAAGACACACAGATCTCTATTGCTACTGACTCTATACTCTTTCTATTTAGTATTGATAAATATCTACAAATCTGTAAAAATGTGTTCCAAAATACTATCATCCCTGGGTGGTAGGATAATGGTTTATTTCATTCTTAATTTTCCCCTCAATCTCTTTATTTACTTCAACAGAGATCAAGAAAAACCCTCAGATCCCGCTAGCTCTGAATCTCATGGAATTAGATAAAATTACCCATGACCCTATATTGTTGCAGTTCTTAATCAACTCCTGGGTCATTTGCCTTCATTTTTAAAATGTTAATTCCTGGATGAATAAAATTCTCTCTCACTCTATTACTGTTGTAAATCTTAGTGATTTTAATATATATCATCCGTCCAAGACAGTGGGCTTCTAGTACTGTAACCCTCTCTGCTCCACATATCCTGTCTTCTACCTCAGCCACTCACCCCTAGGGTCACACCCTAGACATTGCCATCACTAGTCACAGAAACCCTCCATAATCTCAAGGTAAAATCTATATCCTATCATTCCTGCTCACCTCCCCTAGTATTCCAAGTTCTGGTCTCTCTGCTCCCTCAGTACCTCCAATTTACGGATCCTACCACCTTGGCATTGTCTGCCATATGCTTGATGCCCTCTTTCCTTCCTTTCACATTGTAAATTCTAGGCAAATCATTATCATTCCTTCATCGTATACACTCTCCATTCCCTCACCCCTTTCTTGTAATCATATTTTCTTGGCACAACTATGTCCTAATTAAATTAAATTTAAGCACTGGTTAATCAAATTCTCTGCATACTCCATGCTTACAGCCATGCAGCTGAACACGGAAAAAGAAAGTTTCAAACATGCTGACTGGTCTCACTTTAAAAACATGACCACACGCGTCAAGAGAGACCTTAACATTGGCCAGAAATCTTGCCATAGCTACCCAGGCATTTATTCTCATAATACTCTCATAGACAACTATTTTGCACCCTTTATCTCTCCTTAAACCTCCCCAACCTCCTTCCCCACCTTCACTCTTAGCTGATCGTTTTGCTTTCACTGCAATGAGAAAAGGAGAAAATTGAAGCAGTCAGTAAAACCTTCCTAAGACTCCCACTGCCACATCTACCCATCTGTGAGCAGCTTCTCACCTGTCAGCATCTGCACCCTTACACTCTGCCTACACACCTGATACCACAGAAGAGCTCTTCTTGATCCTGAATAATGTTACTCCCTCTATGTGTGTGCTAGATTTCATCCTGTTTCCAAACCTTCTCCTAACAATGATGGAGTGCATGGCAAGAGTATAAGTGGAAGCCTCCCAAATGTACATATGTGTACATCATATTCTATTTATTCATATATAACAAAATAATCCTATTATATTGATATGCATATATCATACATTAAATAATATATAGTCTTTTGTATTATACAATATATAATATATATACGCCTATGATAGTGGTGAGGAAGATACACACATGAATCAGAAAGCATATTTAGTTCTATAGTAACGTTTAAAAAGAAAGAATAATTACTCAGCAACAAAAGAAGAAAAAAAACATTTATTGAACGCTTGATATTTTTCAGTCAGTGGGCTCAAATCTTATATCATCTCATTTCCTACAGAAACGAATGCGTATAAGGAAACTGAGACTTAGAACAGTTAAATAAATAACTTGCCCAAGATTACGTAACTAATAAATGGTCAAACTTGTTTTGCCCTGAGATTGTCTGACCCCGAAGCCCATGTTCTATTCACTGCTCTATAATTTCCTGGATGACTAATCCTAATGTGATTTCCTAGAAATTTTTATTTCAAGATCATGCTTTGCAAAGCACAGTGCCATGGCATTGAATCAAGAGCTGATGTGTGGTTGGTCTTGCCTCTGCCTGAGGGTGGCATGCTGTCTTTTGCTAAAAAGTTGCCAGAACGGGCCCCAGAGGCAGAAGTATTTCAGTTGTGGGCGAGCTGATTCTTAGATGTGTGCTTTCTAATCCATTTATAAAGTGCTCTGGGATTCCTCTGGATGAAATGTGTCCTATAAATGTAATTTGTAGTTTCATTTGCCCTTTAGTTTGGAGCTGCCTGGCGATTTAATTCTCAGTGCACTGTATTTTAAAAAGTATATTTAAAAGCATCTTTTATCTAGTAGTAAGCTTTCTAAACTGCTCTTTCAGAAGTTTCCAAAACAAAGGGGAAGTTCTACAGAAATTTTCACAAATAACGATTTCTTATCTTTGAACTTATTTGTGCTTGGTACTTTATATTTCTTTGTTCTTCTCCAAATTGCTGTGCAGTGAAACAACCTTTCAGCTTAATGCAAGGTAGGGGAATATGTGTTTGCCTCATTCTAAATTCTTAATTCCACAATTTAAAAACACTAATGTTTTCTGTAGTGGCAGAGGTGGCAAAAACATATTTTGAGTGTATTTGTTTTCTGAAAGCATGGAAAGTAAAATAAACGTGGTCTCCTTCCCTTGGGGGACCATAACCTAACATGCAAGGCAGGTTAGCAGAAAAATTGTACCTCTTACGTTAGAATCAGGAGATCTGGTCTATAGCTCTTCCACTGTAAGTGCATATGGTTTTATAGCCCTGAGCAAATCACATCAGTTCTCTGAGACGCCGTCAATGTGGTGATACGAGGCAAGAGCAAGCACAGTTTTCTCATATGTAAAATGAGAATGTTGGGCATTTCACGACTCTGTGAGACTTATAAATTGACATCAAGATTCATATACAATCAGGTAATTTTATGGTACACTTGGGTGGCAACAATGTTTCCATTGACCGCGACATTCATATTTGTGTGCATGTGTCTGTGTGCATATATGTAGATAGATATTAGGATCAAAAAGAGCTTTATAAAGAATTTCTTTCAACCCCTCATCTAATACTTAACCATTCTCACTTATACTCCCCCATCTGATGGACATCCAGCCTAGTTTAACTTGGCCTTCTATTTTAGGTCAACCCTTTTGTTAAATTTTACCTGATTTTTACATAGTTTTTCCATAATCAAAAATTTTATTAATCGATTACTGTTGTCTTTAATAGAGGGCATAAACACAAGAAAGAGATAATCGAGCTCACAAAGTGTGTTTCTTGCATTTCATTTCTATGGCTAATTTTTTTTTCCAAAAGTGCTTTAAGTTTTACCTAGAACCTTTAAATCATGATGAACTGGAGAAATTGAAAATAGAAAAGATATTGTTACCAGCTATTCCTGTGTTCTTTATTACATTTGGCTCTTTGCATAAATATTTTTGAAATTAATTTTCAGATATTATTTGGCTAGATTTCTTTCTATCTCTCTTAAAGTAATGAACAGCCTTCTATACATCACAGCAATTTAAAGATGGGCAAAGAGGACTTCAGAGAATGTAGTTATGTAATACATTTTTGAATAAGTGAATAACCTCAGTTGTAAATATGAAATTGGCAGATTGATTTAAAAATATGGGCAGAAAGTTACTGAGGTAGAAGGTTTCATCTTCTGAAGTTCAGTGTCTCAGTGGGAGGCATCCTTGATTCTTTCCACAATTGAATTATCCAAAATACTTCTCATTTATCTTAATAATAAGCCCAGTACAGTTCTTCCATCCATTCTTCTGAAGTTCTACTGTGTTCTTAAATGTGAATAATATTAAGATCTTTATCATAAATAAAAGGTAGAAACATTACTTTATTAAGACCTAGGATATATTTCTTTGCATTTAGTATTTGACTGCAGAGTATTCAAAGTAGAGTGATATAAAGGCACATGATTTATAAAGAAGATTTAAAAGGCATATATTTGTCTATTTAGCAAAGCAAATGAAAAGTGTATCTGTATTTCAATATTGCTCACAAAGAGAAAGAAGGACATCTGGGGGCAGGTCATAGGCACATAAGTGAGTCAAGAAATTGATATGCAATTTTATTTCTTCATTCATTAATTCAATAAATATTCATTTTAAAATTCCCACTATGTGTCAGTCTGGGTGCAATTACTAGGTATGGGGAGCACAGTAATGAACGAAAACATATAGAGCTCAAACCTTCATGGATCTGACATGGGAAGACACTATTCAGATAATCATGCTAATGAACATCTATAATAAACTGATGCACGTTCTCAAAAAGAAAGAATCATAGTTCTAGGTTAAGGATATTAAGACTTGTACTTGGCAGCTTTCCAACTGTGACTCAATCAGCCAGTTTGGGAATTCCAGACTGACATATCCTTTATTGCTCTTAAGACAGAGGCCACAGAGATTGGATTAAGTAGCTTGAATCAAGCATCACTGCTTAGCTTTCCAAGCCCCTCCCTTCAGAACTACACTGAGCGGGTATACCACCATGCCTCCGTTGGGCTGGAGGGTGAGGCAAAGCTGTGGCTAAGTGAACACTTCCTCCACCCTAGTGAGAAGGCAGAGGTCCAGTGAGGTGCTGGAATTCACTCTTGAAGGTTCCCAAGAGCCAATTATGCACATCACTTTCCATGTCCAATGTCATCATGTTGGTACCTTGAAATCGATCATATAAGGGAGAACTTAAACTCCAGAAATAATACACACTACAAATCCAGGTGCGTTTTTCCCCAGAGAGCTGTTTTACCAACCCTGCACTTCAGAGGTTCCTCAAATCTTACAAGTGTCTTAGAGTTCTTCAAGAAAGAGTACCATATATGAGATGTAGGTAGACTAATGTGGAAGGTCTAGAGGCAATATTCCCACTTATGCAATAAGTAGGCCTTGGCTAATTAACGCTGAGTGCTAGATACACCAGCGCAGCCCATGAGAAAGAGCTCAGTGCCCTTCAGAACAGACCTTTTCCCAGTCTACTGCCCTTGTACTTCCTGAGCACAGATTGAATTAAGATCAATATCAGAATGAGGGCCAGGCCTATCCTGTAACCTATAATAGAAATTGTAGGACATTGACAACACAAAACTCCCACATATGCATCAAAGCAAACAGGACAGGTCCTTAATAAAACAACTTCTTAAGGCAGGTCTCCATTCCATAGATTTCTTTCATTTTTTTTTTCTCTTTTAGAGACAGAGTCCAATTATATTGCCAGGCTAGAGTGCAATGGCTATTCACAGGTGTGATCATAGCATACTATGGCCTCCAACTGCTGGGCTCAAATGATCCTCCCTCCTCATCCTGATGAGTACCCAGTTATTTAATTAAACACTGATCTTGGTGTTGCTGTGAGGTATTTTGTAGACTGGTTAACATCTACAATTAGCTGACTTTAGGTAAAGGAGATTATCTTTGGTAATCTGGGTGAGCCTCATCCAATCAGTTGAAAGCCTTAAAAACAAAATTAATATGTGCCTAAGGAAGAAGAAATTCCACCTGTGGACTGTAGAGTTGGCTCCTGATGGAGTTCCCAGCCTGCAGGCCTGCCCTGCAGACTTCAGGCTTGCTAGCCCCACAGTCACCTATCATAGAAGCCAATTCCTTGAAATCTCTCTCACTCTCTCTCTTTATCATATTCTGTTTCTTTCTCTCTTCTATAATATTAATAGAAGTCAAGTCCGGAGTGGTAATCCAAATACTTTGATAATTAGAAATCACTGGGAATGGATTAAAATAATTGCCAGAAGATAGTTGTTTTATAGATTTGTGTAAAATTAAAGCGAAAAGAAAAACAAACATAGGTCTGCCTGTGTACAGCTAACTTCAATCATTGTCACTACCATGATTACTCCTTCTCACCTACTTCGCAGACCTGTTGCAATTCCACATGGTTTTTCTACAGACAATTGAATCAAGAGATGATGTGTCCCCCACCCACACGTATATAACATGATGTTTCTTTGTGGTTTTCCCAAACTGTCCTGCAGCTATTTTCCAAAGTTACTGTCAACTAGGAAAGGGCAACACTCAGGCACAGGCTTTGGGGAGGCAGAACATCATCGTGAGATCAGTCAGACTGGGTCCATGTCAGAACAGGCCTCCTGAGTTTGCAAATACATCCTAAGATTATTTCTCCTTATTTCTCAATGCATAGTTGGTATATACACAAACTATAACTAGCAGAATCCCAATATTGGCTTTCTGGCCATTGAAGTAAAGGCTATTGAAATAGAAAGGGCATATTTGAAGCCCCTAAAGCTATCCTTTTTCCCCAATATTGAATCTCTGGGGGAATCACAGAAATGAGTACCAATGTCAAAGTCCTGAAACGGTAGACATTGGTGTCATGGTTTAAGTTGTGTTTTCCAAAAAGATGTGTTGATGTTCTAACCCCCAGTATCTCAGAATGTTACTTTATTTGGAAATAAGGTCATTGTGGGTGTCGTTAGTTAAATTAAGATGAGGTCATACTGGTGTAGGATGGGCCCTTAATCCAAAATACAGAGAGAAGAATTCTGTGTGAAGACACATACACTCACCAAGGGAGAATGCCATGTGACCACACGGGTGGAGACTGGAGTGATGCAGCTGCAAGCTAAAGAAAGCCAAGGATTGAGGGCCCCCACTGGAACCTAGAAAGAAGCAAGGAAGATTCTCTTCTACAGATTTCGAAAGAACTGTGGCCCTGCCAACACCTTGATTTTGGACTTCTACTCTCCAGAACAGTAACATGATAAATTCTGATTTTAGCCCCATTTGTAATACTTTGTTACATAAAACCCAGGATACTAATGCAGGTGGTATTCCTTTTACATCTTCCTTCTACTTCCCTGTTTCATCATTGAAAAAATTAGATGGTTATTGGAGAATGGCACTAGAATAGCTTAACAGATCAGATAGTAACTTCAATTGTAGCTGCTTTACTAAATATGAACACTTGACTGGAGCAAATCAACAAAACATTTTAGCAACTAGTATGAAGTGATTGAGATGGCAAATAATTTTTAAAAAATACCAATAAGCCAAGATTTTCAGAATCAATTGTTTTTTCACATAAAAGAGCCAACAGTATTTTTTCACAATCTTACTCATCTCTATATTAATTTTCTTGTTCTCTATCATAAATAAGTCCCCAGGGATTTTGATCATGTCACATTTTCACAGCATATTACACTTGTCCACTATATAGAAGACAACAAGCTTATTGGACCTAATGAGAATAATATAAAAAATACTTTGGGAAGCAAAATGCATGCAAGTTAATGAGAGATAAACCCCAAGAAAATTTAAGAGCATGCCAGTTCAGTAGAATTTCTGGATGTCTTGATTTCTGGGGCTTGTCTCCAAGGAACAATCTTATACTACCAACCACAGAAACAGGTTAAATATTTAGTGGATAGCTTTGATTTTGGATACAACATAAATCATATTTGGGTGTGTTTCTCTGTACAAGTAACCTGTACACCTTTAAATATGGCCTAGAGAAGGCTCTCTAGCTGTTCTCTAGCAGTTTGCATTACAAGTACTCTATCACTTGAACCTTAACATCCAGCTGATCTAATGGTGCTTAAATTTTCTGTGAGATATTGGATGCTGGATAGAGCCTGCAAAAAAACCTCCATGTGAGTATTTCAGACTTTTGCCTTTTCTCTCTTTCATCCCACACTTTTTGTTCCATGAGAAAGTTTCCCCTGATACGTTGACTTAAGAATAAAAATTAGGAACTTGTTTTACCAATGACTTCCCAGACAATTTGGAAGACTTGCTCCTTTCTAGAGATAGATCACTATTTCTCCTTGGGATGGTTGTCATAAAAACGGGAATAGTTTCTATTTGAAATACAGCAGAACACCTTCTCAGAAACCTATTTTGGGCCATAAGACACACATATAACCTGACTTGTCATTAATTTCTGATTTATTGATAATATTTTGGTTTGGTTTGTTTCTATAATTAAAGATGAGCAACTGAAGTCATGGCATTTGACTTTGACAAATTCATGGATCACTCACAAGGCTGAAGGATTCAGAGACACATGGGAGAATTCAAAGCTTGGAATAAAAGTCTAAAAACAAAATGTGAAATGAAAACCATTAGTGGAAAATTGAGACAGATGTAGAAGTGGAGATAAATGCCATAGACATTCTAAGCACAGAAGGTCAGTGTGGCAGATTTGCAGTTGTCTTCAGGGTATAATAAAGCGAGCTTCATGACAGGTAAGGTAGAGTTGATTGGGAAAAAAGTATGCAAAAAACTTACCAGGGAGATTTTTCAGAAGAGACAAGGTGAACTAGTATTTGAAATTTTGGATTAGGTTGGATATTATTGACTATAATTTTGCTAATGAAGAGCATACATACAGAATTATTCCAACCTTCCCAAAAGAATTGAATATTTAAATATTTTCTTTAAAAAAATATAAAATATTTTCTGGAATTCTTTTTTTTTTTTTTTTTTTTTTTT